>JAFVLL020003717.1:0-113302 GCA_021397915.2 Tor tambroides
GCTGTGTTGACGGCTCGCTGCTGCTGCGGGACACTAAATACCGTCAAGCCGCTCTTGACAGTCGCGGCAGCACAGACTCATGTTGTTTCCACCAGTGCGGCAATTTTTTTTTATCAATAATTGATGTATGTCTAAAATATAAAGACAAGGAGAAGCCTAAAACAGGCCCGAGGACCGGCCCGCGTCTGAACTATGACGTGAATATTGGCCCGAAGCCCAGCCCTAGGGACGTAAAAAAGTCGGGAGCCCGACTTTAAATTTTTTTAAAAATTAAATTTTGGGCTAAAAGTGTGTTGTAATGCAAGCGTTACTGAACATGTACCGAGTAAAATATTACTGAAAATTGATTAGTAATGCCTTACACTACTGCGTTACAGCAAAAAGTAATCCGTTACTGTAATGCATTACTTTTGTAACGCGTTACTCCCAACACTGTCAGTCAGCAACGAGGCGGTAAAATCGCTGTTGTGAGCATGCTGATCCTGATCTAAACCAGGTTGGCTTTATCGGGTTTTGTCAACTCAAAACTTACTCTGCAATTTACTCTGAACAAAGTTTGTTCATCTTGCTTCGTGCTACAGGCCAAAGGATTCAAAGTTGTTTAATCCGTTGTCAGAGATTTTACGAAAGTCCTTAAGTGAGCTTACTTCATAAAAATATTTTCTACCTGCATTAAAAGCAGGACAGTCCAATAAAATATGTTTCTCACACTGCTCAAGTAAATCTCACACCAGATTAAAAAAGGCAATGTGTCTGACATCAACAATTGCGAGAGTGATTCAGCAATATTAATAAATAATCAAGAATAAACACCAACCTCCTTGCTTTTCATTATCTTTGTGATTTATTCTGCAGGGTTCTGGATCACTCATGTTCTCTAATCTTCACTAGTAAAATTATGAAAATAATCCAGCCTTGGTGAATTCCTGTGTTGAATAGATCTGCAAAAATCAAAAATAGATCAATTATTGAGTAAAACATTATATGTTATGTTTAATTACTCATCAGTCAAAATGTAAACTAAATGAAATGGTTTTATCTTAATTTAGATTTTCACTTAGCTACTTATATTTTTGTTAATTGGTTATTTATTTATTTGCTGTTTTATATGAAAGGTTTTTTTTTCCAAATAAAAAATTACACCAAATTAATGTTCATTAAAGTGTATTAATTAAAGTTAAGAGAGGTGTCTCTTTAAGACCTCGAAAGTGTTGATCATGTGGTTTGCTCGCACCAATGAAATGAGCATTATTACAAGATATCGAATGAGGCGAATGAGGGGAGCTGTAAACATGAAATAAAGAGATTATCGTTTAATCAATAACCTGATCATTTAAGATACTATGAGTCACACATGATATATTCTGGTAACGATAAAACTGCACTATAATACTACTATTTCTAACCATCTTAGAACAAAAACATTAAAAATGAATCCAAACCGTTAAGCTTCTTTTTAGTAAGGTCTTTCACATTTATACAGTCACTTGACTTGAATACCATGTAAGAATAACTTTCAAACATCGAAACAAACCAACATACACAAACAAATCATCGCCCAGGTCCTTAATCTAAGTCGACAGACGCCAAAAAAAGACGCACTAATAGCACAGAATCATATGAAAACAAGAGAGAAATGACCGCTATAAATGTTGCTTATAAAACGTTTTGTCATGACTGCGTAAATGTATAAAGCAATGTGAACAGCTCACCTCAGAAGATTTGCTGCACTGAGTGCGAGAACGAGCATATTGTGAGGTCATCACTGCGAGACACAATGAACGGTGGGCGCACAGCGATTAGTTGTGGTGCCCGAAGTGCACTCATTCAAAATCCCCTTAAAGCATTGTCTTTTACTCATAATGCGCAGCAATAACGAATGTACAACCGATGAACAGCCGATGGCTAGAGAATACACATAATGTATACAGTGAGGGTCGCGCCGAATAAATTCCCGCGTCTGACCATAAGATGGCATCCGAGTCCATCCAAGTTTTTTTTTTTTTAACCATTTACAATAAGGTTCAATATGTTAATATAAGTTTACAACTTTGGTTAACATGAACTAAGAAATACTTCTACAGCGTTTATTAATCTTAGTTAATATTTTCAACATTTACTAATGCATTATTAAAATCAAAGTCACATTATCACATTAGTTAATGCATTCTTGAGACATGGGACAAAACATGTCCAGCAATTGCAACTGCTATCAGGTTTAAAAAATACAAATATTTTCAATTGTTATATCTTCAATTTTATTTTATCATTATTATGTGAAATCTATGACACTCGTTGTCTTCTCACTACATCTAAAACAGTGTGTCCACAGAGAAGGGTTCAATCATTCATATGCTATAAAATGGATAAAAATGTTTTTTAATAATAAAAAAGAGCTTGTTTTATCAAAAGCAACACTTAATATCTCATATCAAAGCAAGGTTGTTTTTCGGTGACACATGCATGTTTCATAAGGTTTCAAAGTTGTGTCCCCACTTTTTGTCAACACCGTCAGACATTCATTAAAATGTAATAAAATCAGGGAATATCAGGGGCAGCTGTCACTCTAAAGGACCCCCTTGCCACAGTCCTCCTCTGCAGAGTGCATCACTGTCAGACAGACTCTGGTCAGTTTTATAGTTTTAGAATATTTTAAATCCTGATGTTAATATTTCCTGGTCACAACCATGATATGTCAACACCATCTTCCAATTTCTGAGGAAATTATTTGAAATATTTAGATAATTTCTCCTGAAGCAGTCTCCATTAACATCTACCATCAACAGAAAAAAAAAACAAAATGGCTACTACATGAACTCTATTTGTTTTGTGAAAGAAATGCCAAATTTGTCAACACCGTCAGATGTCACCACCATCAGATTTTGTGTTCCAATAATATATCAAAATACTTAAATGTGACTCTTGAATAAAAGCTTTAGGTTACACTTTACTTGAAGGGGTGTGCATAAGACTGACATGACACCTTCATAATCATGACATGACAATTTCATAATTATGACATGACACGTCATTAAGTGTCATTCGCTCAGTTATGTCATTTTTAATACAAAGATGACATTGTTTGAGATGTCTTTGTTATGGGTGAGGGTAGGGGTAGGGGTAGGTCAAATAATGTCATCTTTGCATTAAAAATGACATAAACATGCATAAAACTTTCATATTCATGACATGTGTCATGTCATGATTATGAAGGTGTCATGTCAGTCTTATGCACATCCTTTCAAGTAAAGTGTTACCAAGCTTTATAAACTATAACATACTGACTGTTTGTTGTGTTTGTTTTAATACAGTAATTGATTGATTCAATGTAGCCTATTTGATAGTTAAAAAGACTACAAATTCAGGTTTTCGTCACCACTGTCAAATGTGTCAACTCCGTAAGTTCTGTCACCTCCGTCAGAGGAATATTTTGATAATATTTCATTATGATATTTTATATTTGTTGAGGAATTGTTGGTCACATGTGAAAGTGTAATCTGTCTGCTAACATGAGAATGTGTTTTGAAATGCTAAAAACATCTTGAATGCTGTTAAAGATAAAGTTGAAATTATATTACACAGTCCAAGGTAAAAAGCACATTTTGTTAAAAAAAAATATAAAAGTTGGGAGGTTGTATCAAAGCATAGCTCAGTAGCTTAGTATATGATACATAAATGTAGTTTCATTTGAGTACAAGGTTTTATTTTTTCAATTTTGTACCTCGTTTTGTCCCACTTCTCAAGAATAACTGAAAGATTAATAAATACTGTAATAAATGTAGGCCTATTGGTTTTTCATGTTAGTTAATACATTAACTATCATTAACTAATGGATCCTTATTGTAAAGTGTTACCAATTCACTTGTTGAACACCAACAGAAAGCCAGTCATAGTCAGACATATATGTTCCCTTGTGTTACATAGTATTTCAAAGTATTCGAAAGTATTTAGATTACGTTACTAAACCTGAGTAATCTAACGAAATACATTACTGATTACTTTTTAAAGCATGTATTTTGTAATCTGTAGTGAAATACATTTTAAAAGTAACCTTCCCAGCCCTGTGCACACACATATATTATAAAAACAAAAACTTTTATTTTGGATGCGATTAATCATTTGACATCACTACTTTATTCCAACTGCTCTTTTTCTGTTGAATCGTGCTGATATGAACACAGAAAATGAACATTTACATGTATAAAAATGTGCTTTCCTTTAAGAAAGGCAGTAAATGAACTAAGAGTGATACATACTGTACATAATTTCTTGTAGGAACAAGAGCATCAAAAACAGCTTAAATCATGCTAACACTCTATTCTACATTTATTTTAATCACAGCATAAAAGATAATACTGATTAACAAATGGTGTTTAAACACGGATTAAAATGATATAAATTGAAGAGAGGAAGGTAATGGAGCATAAGAATCCACTACACTCCACTATTATAACTGTAACACCTTCAGTTGATGTTTTATTGTTCTGTCACTTGTTGTTGCTGGTTAGAGCAGATTTATTTAGAACAGATTTTATTGCTTGTTTTATTGGGTCATGTTTGGCAAGGACACAGTGTCACATCTAAATGTGCTAGATCCAAAGAAAAATTCAGATATGAGTTCATGATTTCAAACATTTGTTTTTTGTTTTTTTTTGTATGACTGAGTAAAGATGATGAATGAGTGAAACTCTTCTCACATGGAATGCAGCGATACGGTTTCTCTCCAGTGTGGATCCTCTCATGTTTTTTTAGATAATCTGACCATTTGAATCCCTTGTCACAGTGTGAACACTTGTAAGGTTTTTCTCAAATGTGAATCCTCTCATGTTTTTTTAGATAATCTGAACATTTGAATCTCTTGTCACATATTGGACACTTGAAAGGCTTTTCCTTACTGTGCATTCTCTGGTGCCTTTTCAGTTCAGCATCTCTAACAAAAGTCTTCCCACAATCAAAGCACAAATGCTCCTTCACACTGTTGTGTCTTTTCTGGTGTAATTTTAAAGCACACGACTGACTAAAACCCTTTCCACACAAAGAACACATGTGAGGCTTCTCCTTTGTATGAACTTTCAGGTGGCCCTTCAGCTCATCTGACCTAAAAAATTTCTTACTGCATTGATCACAGGAAAATGGTCTTTCTCCAGAATGACGACGCAGGTGTACTTTAAAAGTGCATGAGTTTCTGAAACTCTTTCCACACTGATCACATGCAAACGGCTTCTCTCCAGTGTGGATTGTCATGTGTACACTAAGAGATCCTTTTTTTGTGAAACTCATCCCACATTGATCACATGTGTGCGGCTTCTCTCCAGTGTGGATTTTCATGTGTTCATTAAGAGATCCTTTAAATATGAAACTCTTCTCACATTGATCACATGAGTACGGCTTCTCTCCAGTGTGGATTTTCATGTGTTCATTAAGAGATCCTTTCTGTGTGTAACTCTTCCCGCACTGATCACATGTGTACAGCTTCTCTCCAGTGTGGATTCTCATGTGACTCTGAAGGTATCTTTTTCTCATAAAACTCTTTCCGCATTGATCACACGTGTGCAGATTCTCTCCAGTGTGGATTCTCATGTGTCTCGACAGGCTTCCTTTTTCTGTGAAACTCTTCCCACACTGAGGGCAGGTGAACGACTTTTTGGCTCTTCTTTTCAATAAATTACTTTTAGTCTGTGAGCGAATCAAAGATTTTTCACTAGTTTTTACATGACGTGTCTCCTCCGCTTCACTCAGTTCTTCACTCTCCTCATTATCTTTCATCAGGCCTAAAATTAAAGGGTTAAGAGTTCACAGATTACAGTGTTTACATGTAGGATAACCTACTTTGCTTTAAATACTAAAAAGTAATGCTGTCAGAATGTATTTATAATAAACAAAGTAATTTAAAAAATGTAAAAAAAAAAATCTGAAAACTGGTATAAATATTTCTATGCGTATTTTCATGGGAACACAGATTTTAAGTCGAATTCTGAAGTTGAATGCATGTATTGATAAAACATGGGTTTTAATTAAACCAATGAAGACACCACTTGATTGGACCGGTCTCTATGTTTAGGCGGCATTTTGAAAATTAGTATTTGTGCACACAAAGCAGATTTACATGTCTAAGATAACTACTATAAATTTAAGTTGTTCATTTTAACCTTTAATCAATCAAGAATAAACACCAACCTCCTTGCTTTTTTGTATTTTTGTGATTTATTCTGTAGGGTTCTGGATCACACATGTTCTCAATGTTCATGTTCTCTAAGCTCTGTTTCTTCACTTGTAAGATGATTAAAATGATTCACCAATTATTGGTCAATTCCTGTGGAGAACAGGAGAATATCTGCAACAATAAAAAAGAAAAAAGAATCAATTATTGAGTAACACATTTTAAGTATTTATACAGCATGTTGCATTTAACTACCCATCTATCAAAATGTAAAATAACTGAAATTGTTTTACATTTAACTTCATTTAGCTTTTCACTTATAGCATACCTGCATATTTGTTCATTGGTTATTTATTTATTTACTGTTTTGTATGATTTTTTTTTCACAGACTATAACAAAATTATTAAAGTTAAGAGAGGTGTATCTGTAAGACCTCTAGAGTGTTGATCAAGTAGATTTAATCAGTCTGTTGCACCAAATAAATGAGAGTAATGTTACAATTTACAAGCTATCTAATACATTAGAAAACATACACTGAAAACGGAAGCTGTTGACATGAAATAAAGAGATTATCGTTTTGTCAATAATCAGATAATTTCAAAATGCCTAATATGAGTCAGGTCAGGATATATTCTGAAAAAGACGATAAAACTGTACTATAGCCTACTCTTTCTTACAATCTAAGGCAAGAAAAACATTAATTGTCATATTATTAACAATAATCCTTTAAAACCTTTTAGCTTCGTTTTAACAAATTTATAACTTAATTTAAGATAATGTAAGAGTAACTTTCAAACATCAAAACAAACGAACATGCACACACAAAAAATGGCTCAGTTCCTCAAGTTGACAGTTACACTAAATAAATTCTATTTCTACACTAGTGTTCAATATTAAGTCGGCAGACGCTAGAAAAGTGAAAAATGTTGCTAATAAAAACTTTTTGTCATGATTGTGTATACAAAGCAATGTGAACAGCTCACCTCGAGACTTCCTGACTGAGTGAGAGAGCGTGCTGGTGGTAACGTCATCACATAACCTTATACAGGGTAGGCTACTATTTGAATATTCCTAATATTTGTGGGAACAGTCATTAGTTGCGGTGCCCGATACCATAATGGACGTTATCGAGTGAACTCATTTAATCGCATAATGCACCGCAATAACGAGTGTACATACACACATGAGGCTCGCGCCGAATGAATTCCCGCGTCTGACCATATGGCGCCCAAAGCTGAATCCCTTTTTTTTCCCATTCATAAACTTGTTGAACGTCAGAAAGCCAGTCATAGCTGAAAGGTTTAAAAAGAAATTCTGAGATCATACTCAGTTTTCATATACCACAGGGGAGCAACTGCATGTTTGCTGAGGGGTATGCAAGATCAGTGTTGGCGCCCCCTGTATTCTAGCCCCTAACACTAACTCCCAAAGAAAACTTTCTGCAAATCAATGTCCAAAAGACAATGAACTGACTTGTGCATGGAAAGATACAAACTCATTAGGGGTGAAAAAAGGGAAGAAGGTTTGAACACTCTCCCCCATTTTCAATACCATAGGGAAAAATTTGCCTCATTGCCTCAAAATCATTCTTATTTATGTAAATAATAATAATAACAACAATAATAATACATATATAAACATATGTATAAATATGTATGTATATGTGTATATATATATATATATATATATATATATATGTGTGTGTGTGTGTATATATATATATATATATATATATATATATTAGGGGTGTAACGGTACACAAACATGAAGGTTTTGATCTCGGTTTTGACATCACAGTAAGGTATTGTGTTCGGTACAACAGGAGGAAAAAAACAAAAAAAAATTTAGTTAAACATTTACTGAACAAATTGCTCTTTCTTTAAATAAATTCAATATAAAAAAATTCCTTAGGGATAAAAATCTATCTCAGCTTCTGCTCTAAACTATATGGAACCCTTTTATGTTACTAAAAGGTTACAATTAACAACAGGGCCCAAACTTAAAATCAATTACTACTTATTGTTAACTATAATAATTAACACTCAAATAAAATTCACGTCATTTAAACATACATTAAATAATTAAGACATCACTAACAGGTAAAGTAAAATATAATGAAATATAGTCTAATATTTCACAAAATGCTCTTCTCTAGACTTAATTTCTCTAGCAAATCAACTGTAGACACAGATGATTTGTCTGAGGTAAATGAAATGCTACTGCAGTTTTGTTTACAAGCTGTTTTAATGATGTCTTTCCACGGTTGAATTGCTAATCGAGCAATTACATGAGGGGTGAGATGTCAATTCATGTTTCAGAACTGAGGTGTTTATACAGTGATCTGTCTTGCCACATCAAGACATGAGATGCAAATTAGCACCTGCTATAATCTCTATGTGCAGTGCGTTTTTTGCAGTCTTTGACTGGAATCATATTTATTGTACTGTCCCTATCTAACTAAATGAAAAAATCAAAGAGTGCGAAAACTCCATTTATTCTCTGAATTTCCTGAAAAAATTGAATGATTTGTTTGGTACACATACGTACCGAACCGAAAGACCTGTACCGAAAGTTTTCAGTACGAATACGTGTACCATTACACCCATAATATATATAAATATATTAGGAATTCAACACTATGGCCAAAGACAATAAAAAATTGTTATGCAAAGCTGATGACCACAGGCTCGGTGAACGATGCAAGTGGCGGCCGCCCATCCACATCATGGTCCGCAGAGAATTTGTCGACAGTGCAAGAAATGTTTACCCGCAGAAGACATTAGCATTCCATTAGCAGCCATTTGAGGAAAATGGTTGACGCCACCGGTGCCTACGTTGAAATGTAAAGATTTGCTTTCATTTTCCTATGTAATAAAGTACTTGTACAATTTGTTTCAATAAATTTATATTAGAAATGTACATGCATACATATACATATACACATACATATACATGTAATAAAAAGAAAACAAGTAGAATAGAAAAAGAATAGATAAAGATAGTGTTTTTTAAGAAAACAAGCAGTTAGAAAGCAAATAGAGAGTGCAAGTGTTAGTGTCGTGTTTTTTAAAAAAAGAAAAAGAAAACAAATAGATAAAATAGAATTAGAATAGAGAGTGCTAGAGTTAGAGGGTCAAATAAAGATGGAAGAAATGTGTTTTTAGCCGTTTCCTGAAGATGGCTAAAGGCCGGGACACACCAAGCTGACTTCAAAGAACTAGCAGCGATGAAAATCGATGGTGTTGTCACCTCACGTCGGCAGCGTCTGGACCAAAAAGCTGCGCTTGAACATGTTGAATCAGGCAAACTGCTGCTGATGTGAGCCCAATGAGAGCCGAAGTGTGGAACACACCAAACAAACTAGCCCAACAGATGCTCAACGATGGCCAACCGTCGGCTTGGTAAAGACTCGAAACTGCTCGAATTGAGTTGGGCAGGTCATTCCACCAGGGGGGAACAGTTAATTTAAAAGTCCATGAAAGTGATTTTGCCTCTTTGGGATGGCACAATAATGCACGGTTCACTTGCAGAATGCAAGCTTCTAGATGGCACATAAGTCTGAATTAATGAATTTAGGTAAAGGAGTGCCGAGCCAGTGGTGGTTTTGTAGGCAAACATCAATGCCTCAAGTTTTATTCGAACAGCTATTGGTAGCCATTGCAAATTGATGAACGGGTGTGACATGCATTCTTTTAGACTCATTAAAGATTAATCTTGCAGCCACATTCTGGATTAATTGTAGAGGTTTGATAGAAATGGCTGGAAGACCTACCAAGAGGGCATTCCAGAACAAGAGCTTAAACAAGGATTTGTGTAGCATGTTCCAAAAGAAAGGGCCTGATCTTCCTAATGTTGTATAAAGTAAATCTGCAGGACCGGGAAGTTTTAGCAGTGTGGTCTGAGAAATTCAGCGGATCACCAATCACATCTACAAGGTTTCTGGCTGTTTTGAAGAAGTTATGGTTAATGTGCCTAGCTGGATGGTGAAATTGTGATGAAGTAATGGGTTTGTTGAAACCACAAGCACTTGGCAAGGTTGAGCTGAAGGTGATGGTCCTTCATCCACCAAGAAAAAAGTCTGTTAGACAAGCTGAGATGTGGGCAGCTATTGTCGGATCATCAGGATGGAATGAGAGGTAAAGTTGAGTGTGAAAGTTAAAGTGAAGTGAAGTGATGTGTGGCCAAGTATGGTGACCCATACTCAGAATTTGTGCTCTGCATTTAACCCATCCAAGTGCACACACACACAGCAGTGAACACACGCACACCCGGAGCAGCAGGCAGCCAATGCTGCGGTGCCTAGGGAGCAGCTGGAGGTTCGGTCCTTTGCTCAAGGGTCTCACCTCAGTTGTGGTATTGAAGTTGGAGAGAGTGCTGGTTGACCTGAGACTCGAACCCTCGACCTTTGGATTACAAGTCCGACTCTCTGTCCATTAGGCCAGGTGTTCCCAAACTTTTCCATTCCACAACCCACCTATACAAATATAATCTATTTCAAGACCCACCAAAATATTTGAGATAATAAAAAAAAAAAACAATTGACATTACTATAAGCTTAATTTTAATTTTAATTAAAAGCATAATATGAAATTAAGTATTTAAGAAAAATAACCATTTTATTTCATAGGCTAGTACCACTGTAAACTTTCACTACTAATATTTACGTTTTAATTTCTTCATTTACAGACGTTAATGAGTCTATGAAATATGTCCATAAAACCTCGAAACGCGCTCACTCCGGTGCGGCTATGAACTGTAATCCGCGCTGCGAGTGTTGTTAAAAAAAAAAAAGCCCTCACAAGCAACCCAACACTTTCTTTTTTAGCGAAGCAGAATTATCTCAAACAGTTTGGAGATTAAAATAATTGTGAAATAATTGTAAAAATAAACAGATGTGTCTCATTTTAAATAAACACTAAAAACCGAGATGACAAATTTACTTCAGCCAGAAATTTACTTTTGCAATGGTTAAATAAATGTTCAGCTATATCTTCAAAATATTTTTTAACTTTGGCATATTTTTTTCCTCTATATAGTGATGATATGGCAAGGAAATAATAGGAAATTTAGTAAATTCTGTTATGCTAGCATGTGGAAATGTTTGTATAATTAACCCCGTATTTGTGCCCCGCGCAACCCATACATGTGAAACGCTTTTTACAGACAGTTTATGGATTAAATGCATATGAAGAAACGAAAACAACAAACTCTTTACATCTCTCGGAAAGATACAGCGCCGAGTTCAAACAGACGATAGAAATTAATGAACATAGCCTACCTGAAACAGTTTTCGCAACATTTGAATTTTCCGGTGTGTGCAATCTCATGCAGAACACAGCCCAGTGAAGTGAGCCAGTTTCTTCTCATTAATTATGCGGACCGAGCACTTTAATAATGAACCGTCACTCTGAGACCCTCACTGATATTACAACTCGTGCGCGCCCGCGTTTCAAAACACACAACACGTTTTAAATCCCGGCCTTTGCGATTCGAAAATTGCACTGAGCAATATCGCAATTCGTAATTAATCTTTATATAATGTGTCATTTAGCTGTTGCCAAGTGGCTTTGTGTGACCCACCTTGTCCCACTCTGCGACCCACAGTTTGAAAACCCTTGCATTAGGCCACGACTGTGTCATCAGCATAGCAGTGATATGAAAAGCCATGTTTCTGAATGACATAACCTAGTGATGCCATGTAGACAGAGAAGAGAAGTGGTCGAAGAACTGAACCCTGAAGCACCCCAAAAGCTAGATGTTGCAACTTGGACACCTCACCCCTCCAAGATACCTTGAAGGACCTATCTGAGAGGTAAGAGTCAAACAATTGGAGTGCAGTTTCTGAGATGCCCTTTGGCAATAGGGTTGACCGGAGGATCTGGTCATTAACCATATCTAAAACATCTGACAGATCCAGCAATATCAGTAAAGAAGATATAGAAGTCGCTCTTGCCAGTCTTAGGGCTTCAACAACTGAGAGCAAGGCAATCTCGGCTGAATGTCCATTTCTGAAGCCAGACTGGTTGCTGTCCAGGAGGGTTTTTTGTCTGGGAAAGGCAGAGACTTGGTTTAACACAACTTGTTCAAGTGTTTTTGCAATGAGAGGAAGAAGCGAAACTGGTCTGTAGTTCTCTAAATGAGTTGGGTTAAGAGTGGATTTCTTAAGTAATGGGGATATACGAGCCTGTTTAAATGATGAGAGAAAAACACCAGTGTGAAGGGTTGTGTTAATTATGCGAGTGAGTGCAGGTACAACTGCAGGAGAAATGGCTTGAAGGAGATGAGATGGAATAGGATCAAGCTGACAAGTAGTAGGATGATTGGAAAGGATGAGTTTTAGAGACTTCTGCTTCATAGAGTGAAGAGAAGGATGTGAATGAGTGTATGTTTGCTGGTAAGATGTGTTTGACAGTTTGTCGTGTGGAGAATTGTGCACTGATGGTTATAATTTTATTAATGAAGAACATGGCAAATTCGTCAGCTGTTAGAGGAGGGGGAGGAGGAATATAAAAAAGGGAGGAAAATGGGAGGAAAAAAGGAGCATGTGAGAGTTCGACAAATTGTTAATTTTGTGAGAGTATGTCCTTTTAGCAGTGGAGACATTAGCAGAGAAGGAACTACACACAAAGAGCCGGCAACCAATTAAAAATATAACAGTCACTCCTTGTTGGTTAAGAAAATTAAACTTCATGGTTGTATACATGCAAAACACTGTACTGGCTTAGATGACCAAACGCTGAGTAAGTGAGGGCACTAGTAGTAACTTCATTACTGGGAGGTTAAATAAACAGTAAATTGTTAAAACAAATATGAAATATTGTTCTCAACAAGAAGACATCTATAAAATATAATATTAAACAAAATTAACAGAAAGGATTGCACAAGTCAAACTGCTGTCTTTATTCCAGTTGCTCTTTTTCTGTTGAATCGCGCTGATATAAACACAAAATTGAAAATTTATATGTATAAAAATATGCTTTACTTTCCTTCATGAAAGAGAGCAAAGGAACTAAGAGTGATACATACTGTACATAATTTTCATGTAAGAACAAGAGCCTCAAAAACAACTTAAATCATGCTAACACTATTCTACATTTATTTTAATCACTGCATAAAAGATAATACTGATTAACAAATGGTGATTAAACATGGACTAAAAGGATATAATAAGGCGGCAGAGGGAAGGTTATGGAGCCTTGGAATCCACTCAGCTTCAATCTTTAAAGAAAATTACATACACATTGAACAAACTGCAAAAATCATAATACAGCATCATGATTTGAATTATATCTGAATATACAACAATAAAGCTTCTTAGATATTGTTGATTTTGGAGAAACTCTAACTTTGAATTTCACTGCAACACCTTTAGATGATGTTTTGTTGTTCTGTCACTTGTTGCTGGTTAGAGCAGATTTATATAGAAGAGATTTTATTGATTGCTTTATTGGGTCATGTTTGGCGAGGACATGTGTCGCATTTAAATGTTAAAATTCAGATATTCAGAGTTCATGATTTCAGACATTTGTTTTTTGTATGACTGACTAAAGAAGATGAATGAGTGAAACTCTTCCCACATGGAATGCAGTGATATGGTTTTTGTCCAGTGTGGATCCTCTCATGTTTTTTCAGATGATCTGACCATTTGAATCCCTTGTCACAGTGTGAACACTTGTAAGGTTTTTCTCCAGTGTGAATCCTCTCATGTGATTTCAGATAATCTGACCGACTGAATCTCTTGTCACATTTTGAACACTTGAAAGGTTTTTCCTTACTGTGCATTCTCTGGTGCAGTTTCAGTTCAGCATCTCTAACAAAAGTTTTCCCACAATCAAAGCACATGTGATCCTTCACACTGTTGTGTCTTTTCTGATGTAATTTTAAAGTACCCGACTGACTAAAACTCTTTCCACACAAAAAACACATGTAAGGCTTCTCCTTTGTATGAACTTTCAGGTGGTCCTTCAGCGCATCTGACCTAAAAAATTTCTTACCGCACTGATCACAGGTAAATGGTCTTTCTCCAGAATGACGACGCAGGTGTACTTTAAAAGTGCATGACTTTCTGAAACTCTTTCCACACTGATCACATGCAAATGGCTTCACTCCAGTGTGGATTGTCATGTGTTCACTAAGAGATCCTTTTTGTCTGAAACTCATCCCACATTGATCACATGTGTGTGGTTTCACTCCAGTGTGGATCGTCATGTGTTCCTTCAGAGATCCTTTATGAATGAAACTCTTCCCACATTGATCACATGTGTACGGCTTCTCTCCACTATGACCTCTCATGTGAATATTAAGACTCTGTATGTATGGGAAACTCTTCCCGCACTGATCACA
The DNA here is from genome assembly GCA_021397915.2 of Tor tambroides. Lineage (NCBI taxonomy): Eukaryota > Metazoa > Chordata > Actinopteri > Cypriniformes > Cyprinidae > Tor > Tor tambroides. Next base: position 14,505 of record JAFVLL020003717.1, read on the forward strand.
TGAGTACGGCTTCTCTCCAGTGTGAACTCTCATGTGATCCTTAAGGGTTCCTTTCATTGTAAAACTCTTCCCGCACTGATCACATGAGTACGGCTTCTCTCCAGTGTGGATTCTCATGTGATCCTTAAGATTTGCTTTTATCGGAAAACTCTTTCCGCATTGATCACATGTGTGCAGATTTTCCCCAGTGTGGATTCTCATGTGTACTGTCAGGCTTCCTTTTACTGTGTAACTCTTCCCACATTGATGGCAGGTGAAAGAATTTTTGGCTTTTCTTTTCAATACATTACTTTTAGTCGGTGAGCGACTCAAAGATTTCTCGCTAGTTTTGACATGATGATGATGTTTCTCCTCTGCCTCACTCAGTTCTTCACTCTCCTCACTCTCTTCCATCAGGTCTAAAATGAAAGCAAGAAAGGGTTATGTAGCGAATTAGCTCAAGGGGAAATATTAAGAATTAATCATAACTTGTTAATGGAATTAACCTGTAGCAGAATTAATACTACAATCAATTAACATGTTCATTAATGTGAACACCTAAAGTCTGTGTAAATTAAATTGAGAATCGTTTCTAAACACATTATAAATGTTAGAAAGGCATTGCCGAAGCATTACAAATACTGTGAACTATGTAGTACTTAATTGTGAAGTTAGACCATTAAACAGTTTTTCACCATTTTCGTGTTCAGGATTTTTTGGCAGGGCTAAAATCATGACTCGATGAAATGGAGCCACTGAGCATGGCCTCTCCACTAGACCGATCGGTGTGTGACATCAAAATACAGTGAGCGCTATAGAGAACAGATGGCTTCTTACACTTTCAAATTGCTCTCACAGTACTTTGATGTCATACACTTGATCGTTCTGCACAGTGCTGCTTCAAGTCGAACACACCTAATAGCTAGAATGCATTAGCATCAGTAGTTTGGCCGCTCAATCGTGAGTTACTGTCATTACCGTTAGTTACTACAGCCTACAGTTTGCTAGCTAGCTATGACTTCGTCACATAAATGCATAATACCTGGTTGCGATAATTTACAAAACAGCTTGGTCTCCTTTTTTAAATTAAGTTCCCACGAGTGGGTGTGGATTCAGCGGCGTAAGCGGAAATGCCCCCAGCGTTTGAGAGAAGAGAATACTGCTTATTTTTTCAAGATTTGGATACCTTATTTTATTTACTTGGCGGGGGTTTTTTTAGCATTCAAATTTGGCTGGGTGGCTAATAGTACATTTTTCTTTGGTGTGACAATCTCAGAACACACATTTAATATTGCTTTATATGGACTTTAAGTTTTGATCATTTATCAACTCTCAGAAGGGATATTTTATTGTGGCCACAGAAAAATAATCCTTTCTCAGCATATAGCCTACAGCGCTTAGAGCATGTAGAAAGATCAGGAATCGTCTAAGAGACAATAATCTGCAGGCAAAATCAGAACCAGAGAATTCAACTCAAGTATACAAAATTTTATGTACTAAATCACAAACACAGAACTAGTCTACATAAACACACACACAAATCATGCATACATGGGTACAAGTGAAGGTGGGTAAAGAGAACCAGACAGAAGAAGGGGAAATTAAATCAAGATAACTGTTTAAACAAACCATCAGTTTATAATTCACCTTGTTAATCAAGGGGTCCACAGCTTACACTAACCTAGTTAGCTAACTGTACGATACTTGCACTGCCTTTGCAGTTGAAGCAGTCTCATGGAGTCTCTGAAAAAGGTCTTGATAGTACCATTCAATGGGATGAAATTGCAGGTTTTTCGAGTTGCAATGTTATTGGCTCTGTATCAAATGGCACTCTAAACTCTTGCGGTCTTCTTACTAGCACTTTCATGACTTAACACCATATTAACTGTCGGGAAGAAGTCTGCTGCAAAGCTCGTATCAGTGCATATAGGGCACATATCAGCTGCAAAGGGGGCACTCGTGAGCACCCTTCTGAAACCTAAAATGACAAATGGGACACCCATTCATGTGGGTCATGTGGATTTAAAGGGATAGTTCACCCAAAAATAAAACAAATTCTATCATTAATTACTCATGCTTGTGTTGTCCAAACCCGTAAGACCTTCGTTCATCATTGGAACACAAATTAAGATATTTTTGATGAAATCCGCAAGCTTTCTGACCTTCGATACAGAGCAATGTAACTGACATGTTCCCAGACCCAGAAACGTAGTAAGAACATCATTAAAAGACTTAATATGACATCAGTGGTTGAACCGTAATTTTACAAAGCTACGAGAATTCATATTTTGCACAAAGAAAACACAAATAACGACTTTAAAACACAAATAAGTGACTTCAATTCTTCGTTGTGGTACTCTCGATAATGGCAGAGGACAGTGACGCATAAGAGAAGAAATGTTGAATAAAGTTGGTATTTTTGTTTTCTTTGTGCACAAAAAGTATTCCTGTACCTTCGTAAAATTATGGTTCTATGAAAGTTGATCATTTACATTTTAAGCCTTGACTGTTTAAGATGCGGAATTTAATTTGGTTCTCGTTCACTGTTATTATGGACAAATATCTATTTGCACACACTCACAGTGAGTGACCTTTGCTGTATTTAATTTTCTTGGGGAGCACAGTTTTTAGGAGACCAGGGGTCTCATTTATAAAACCCCATGTAGATTTCATCCTAAAAGTGTACGTAGGCACAAAAGCTAGATTTTGCGTACGCACAAAGGTTTTCAGATTTATAAAACCATGCGTATGCCAGAACCTGCGCAAAAATCACTTTATAAATCCCAGTCAGAGGAAGATTGTGCGTACGTGCATCTCCACCCCATCTTCTCCCAGAAATAACCATACACGGAGCTTACAACGCCTAGTTTTACTATGCATAACCTCATCTGCATATCATTTCCATGCATATTCCCATCCACGACATATGCATATTCCTGTTTTTTATCTGGATCCAAATAGCCGCAGGGAAAATCTTCTGCTGCTGGTGGCTTCTTCAACAGTGGGAGCGTTGAGCAGGTTGAGCTTGCTTCAGCTTCATTGCAGAGTCAGCGAAGAGATGGTCTCGTCGCTGAAGGAGGAGATTCTAATGAAATGGCGCTCCGGGCCTACTTATATAGCAGTCAGCTCTGTCACTTCTGGCGGGCTCGAGCGCCATTGGTTTGTACAGCTACAAACGTCTACAAATCAGTCTTCAATAACAGTAAACAGGAGTTTCCCCCATAAGTTGTCAAGACGACACAAGGAGTTACCTTTCAATAGAGAGCCCACTCCATTCTTGATATATTCAGGATATGCTGGAAAGACTATAAAACTGCTCTGTAATAGTATTATTTCTCAGCATTCGAGATGAATACATGATACAACAAATACAAGATGAACAAATAACATGATACCCATCTTTACAGTAAACCAAGTAAATATCTACCGTCCAGCAGCATCTAAGTTCAATCATCTACACTGATAGCAATAAAGTAACTATCATTAATTTGTTATTGTTTTTTTGTTTGACAGAAACTAGCAATGATCAGAACAGGTTCAAGTTGGACCCCCAAGAAAATAGTCCACCTAGAAGGGGTGAGAACACTCTTCTGCGCATTCAACCTGAGGACAAGAGATCGAAGGTGGTGATGAAGAATGTCTCTGTGACGAATCACCAATTCCCTGAAATGGGCCAAGATGAACCAACCATCCATGTAATTGAGCACACTGATGCCTTGGAGCCTCAATGGGTGTATGAGTTTGTTTGTTTTTTTGCATATTCACACCTCTCGCTATTGGCGGATGTCATTTTACTGGACTGTTTTCATGGCTATCACTGGATCCGTCCCAACGTGGACAAGACTAGTATCCAGTGTAGAGGATCCTTAGCCTATGCTCTCAAGTCCGCAAACCTCTGTGTTCTCAAGATTGCTGGCCACAGCACTCACAAGGGGATCTAAATAATGACAGCTTGTAGATGAATATTTTAGCTTCCTATGTGTTGCGAAATGCACTTCTGTTTTTGTGTTTCAGTTCTAAGCAAAGTTGATGTATTGATAACTTCTGAGGATGACAGAATACCAAAAGAGCATAATAATTCAATTTACATTTTCAAATACCGAAGTGATTTCCTTGTTTTATTTATTAGTTAGAATGGATATAACTCAACATTTTAACAAACTGAATAATCAATAAAAGCAACTGATCAATCTGTGAAATATTCAAAGATTAGTTGATTAATCATTCTATTCATCTCTGATTAATCAATATTAACCATCACACCTGGAAGTACAGGATCAGTACTTGAACTACTAACAGTAATTTCAGACATGCACACATGTAATTTATGACAGATTAAAGAAGATAATTGAGTGAATCTCTTCCCACATGAATGACAGTGATACGGCTTCTCTCCAGTGTGTATCCTCTCATGTATTTGTAGATGTGTTGACCGTTTGAATCTCTTGTCACAGTGTGAGCACTTGTAAGGTGTTTCTGTAGTGTGAACTGTCTGGAGCGGTTTCACTTCACTATCAGCCAAAAAAGTCTTCCCACACTCAGGGCAAATATGATCCTTCACATCGCTGCGTCTTTTCTGGTGACAGTTTAAAGCAGCCACCTCACTAAAACTCTTTCCACACAAAGAACACACATGGTGCTTTTCCTTTGTATGAACTTTCAGGTGATTCTTCAGGGCACCTGTCGTAAAAAAATGTTTACCACACTGGTCACAGTCATATTGTCTTTTTCTAGAATGAGTACGCAGATGAACTTTAAAAACACTTGATTTTGTGAAACTCTTCCCACACTGATCGCACGTGTGCAGGTTTTCACCAGTGTGTATTGTCATGTGTTTGTTAAAGTTTCCTTTTTGTGCAAAACTCTTTCCACACTGATCACATGTATACGGCTTCTCTCCAGTGTGGATCCTCTCATGTATTTTCATATATTTTGACCTTTTGAATCTCTTGTCACAGTGTGAACACTTGTAAGGTGTTTCTGAAGTGTGGATCCTCATGTGATCATTGAGGGTTTCTTTTAATGTGAAACTCTTCCCACACTGATCACATGTGTGTGGCTTCTCCCCAGTGTGTCTTTTCCTGTGTTTGAAAAGGCTTCCTTTTTGTGTGAAACTCTTCCCACAGTGATCACATGTGTGGGGCCGCTCTCCAGTGTGGATATTCATGTGGTCTTTAAGGTTTCCTTTTTCTATGAAACCCTTCCCACACTGATCACATGTGTGTAGCTTCTCTCCAGTGTGGATTTTCATATGTTTGTTAAGGTTTCCTTTTTGTCCAAAATTCTTCCCACAGTGATCACATGTGTATAGCTTCTCTCCAGTGTGAATAATCATGTGTTGATGAAGCATTTCTTTCAGTCTGAAACTTTTCCCACATTGATCACATGTATACGGCTTCTCTCCAGTGTGGATCCTCTCATGTATTTGCAGATATTCTGACCGTTTGAATCTCTTGTCACAGTGTGAGCACTTGTAAGGTGTTTCTGTAGTGTGAACTGTCTTGTGCACTTTTAGTGCACCATATGTAACAAAAGTCTTCCCACACGCAGAGCAAGCATGATCCTTCACACCACTGTGTCTTTTCTGGTGTATCTTTAATGCAACCATCTGACTAAAACTCTTTCCACATAAATAACAAATGTAAGGCTTCTCCTTTGTATTAACTTTCAAGTGGTCCTTCAGGAAATCTGGCCTAAATTTTTTTCTACTGCTTTGGTCATGGTTTTCTAGTCTTTCTCTAGAATGAATAAGCAGATGTTTTTTAAAACCACCATATTTTCTAAAACTCTTCCCACACTGATTACATGTGTATGGCTTCTCTCCAGTGTGGATCCTCATGTGATCGTTAAGGGGTTGCTTAAGCCTGAAACTCTTCCCACACTGATTACATGTGTGTGGCTTCTCTCCAGTGTGGATCCTCATGTGTACATTAAGGGCTCCTTTTTGTGTGAAACTCTTCCCACACTGATCACATGTGTACGGCTTCTCTCCAGTGTGGATTTTTAGGTGTGCATCACGGTATTCTTTTTGTGAGAATCTCTTCCCACACTGATCACATGTGTACGGCTTCTCTCCAGTGTGGATCCGTGTGTGTTTTTTAAGAGTAATTTTTAGTCTGAAGCTCTTCCCACACTGACCGCATGTGTACGGCTTCTTCCCAGCATGGATATTCATGTGTTTTTTAAGGATTACCTTTAGTCTGAAGCTCTTTCCACACTGAACACATGTGTACGGCTTCTCTCCAGTGTGAATATTCATGTGTTTTGTAAGGTTTCCTTTTATTGTGAAAGTCTTTTCACACTGATCACATGTGTTCAGCTTCCCTTCAAGATGACATTTTATGTGAATATCAGGATTTTGCTTGCATGAGAGACTCTTTTCACACTGAGGCCATATTTTGTCTATTCTTTTCAATGAGGAACTCCAGGATATCTCTTCATCTTTGACATGATGGTTCTCCCCCTCTCCAGTCAGTTCTTCAATCTCCTTGTTCTGTTCTATAAGGTTTAAAATTAAAGTAAAACATTTTAGTGAAAAAAAAAGTTTTCAGAAAAATCTTAAAATAAAAAAAAAAATTTGAAAAGATGTTAAACTTGGGAAACAGTAGAAAGTAAACATTTTGATGCATTACATTTATTTCCAATTATTGTTTTAAAAACATTACAGGCACAGGTTTTGTAGTGAAAACTATTACTAAATCTTTGATTATATTTTACATTTTCAAAATTTTCAAAATATGGTTGCAAAAATTGTGAACCAGATATAGATAAATATAAAAATGAAACTGATCAGATAATATTTATTCGGACCTCGTGATGTTTGCAATCAGTATGAATGTTTCTCAAACCACCTTTCATTTGTTGGGGGGGAAAAAAAAAAAAAATAAAATAAAAAAATAAAAGAAAACTATACTGTTACTAATATAACTGGTTTCCTGACATAACAGGAATGAGCATTGCGTTAGTTAGTTGAAATGCCTTTAACTGCAAATTGAGTGTTTAATCTTGTCATTTTACATTATTGACACACTATTTTCCTATTGGAAAGTTACTTTGACACAATCTGTATTGTTAAAAGTGCTATATAAATAAAGGTGACGACTTAGCTTGGCTTACTAAGAAAGGTAGGAAGAGCAGAGAGAGTTATAACTTGTGTCCTGAACGGGTTGAAAGCACCTTAGGCACATAGCTTATTCTCAGCCTTAGGACAACTTTACTGTCATTAGGACCAAACTCGAGGCAGGACATGTCCACTGAAGGAGCCTGCAAGTTGCTCACTCGCTGGACCAAAGCCAAAGCCAGGAGGAGGGCAGTCAGAGATTGAAGGTTGGTCATTTTGACCAGCTCAGTACCATGGACAAACTCCAGGATGGAACAGACTGAAAGACTGTATACTGGTAAGCCACACTCTCAAACGTGAATCTCAAGAATGGTCTATGATGAGGGCTATTGGAATATAAAATAACATCTTTCAGGTCCACCAATAAAACCAATTCCCTGGGAGGATTCGCAAGAAGATTTGCTTCAAGTATAGCACTCTGAATGGCTGCTTTATCAGTGTGCATTTCAGATGTCTGATGGGCCTGAGGCAGCCATCCTTCTTTGGAATGAAGTAGCAGCGACCGTTAAAGCTCAACTCACAGCACTGTTTGCAAGCAGGATTTGGACTCGGAGGATGTTGGCATCGTTGTCCAAGACCAAAGTGTAAACCATACCCCGAAGCAAGGGGGTTTGAGGGTACAGTGGGGGAAAAAAATTATTTGATCCCCTGCTGATTTTGTACGTTTGCCCACTGATAAAGCAATGATCAGTTTATAATTTTAATTGTAGGTTTATTTGAACAGCGAGAGACAGAATAACAACAAAAAAATCCAGAAAAACACATTTCAAAAAAGTTATAAATTGATTTGCATTTAAATGAGTGAAATAAGTATTTGATCCACTATGAATCAGCAAGATTTCTGGCTCCCAGGTGTCTTTTATACAGGTAACAAGCTGAGATTAGAAGCACTCTCTTAAAGGGTTATTTCACCCCAAAATGAATTTTTTTCATTAAATCACTTACCCCCATGTTGTTCCAACCCCGTAAAAGCTTCATTTCGTCTTTGGAACACAATTTAAGATATTTTGGATGAAAACCGGGAGGCTTGTGTCTATCCCATTGACTGCCAAGTAAATAACACTGTGTCAGCGTAGCGCCATTGTGGTGCGGCTGACACAGAACAGCATACGCAGTTTGCGTCCAGCGGATATTCTCCAAAATACGCTGAACCAGAGGAAACGAATTGTTGAATAAAATCGTTGTTATGTTTTCTTTGCGCAGAAAAAGTGTTCTCGTCGCTTCATTAAATTCAGACTGAACCACTGATTGCAGATGGACTATTCTGACGATGCTTTTCATACTTTTCTGGGCCTCGACAGTGTTATTTACTTGGCAGTCAACGGGACAATCACAAACCCCCTTTTTTCATTCAAAACATCTTAAATTGTGTTCTGAAGACACAAATGAACGAATGAAGACGAATGAAGGTTTTACGGGTTTGGAACGACATGGGGGTGAGTGATTAGTGACGACAATTTTCATTTTGGGGTGGAGCATCCTTCAAACTGGAAAAATGCAAAATAAATGAACAAAAACAATTTTTTAAAAGCTTGGGCTCCTAAACATTAGACAGTTATTGTAAATGAAATGATCTCAGATAATAGTTTTGATTTACTCTGCTTGACTGAAACACTCACACACAAAGCAGTTACTGCAAATGAAATTATCATAGATAATACTTTTGATGTACTCTGGTTGACTGAAACCTGGCTCAAACCAAATGACTATATTGGTCTAAATGAGTCTACTCCAAGCTACTCTTAAGCATGAGCCCCGTCGAATTGGTCGTGGTGGCGGCATTGCAGCAATACGCAGTGATATTTTCAATGTTACTCAGAAAACAGGATACAGGTTTAACTTGTTCGAAATTACTTCTACTTAATGTTACACTGTCAGATATGCAAAAGAAATCTCTCCTATCTCTTGCTCTGGCTACTTTGTATCGACCAAGAGGGCCATATACATATTTCCTAAAAGAATTTGCAGATTTCCTCTAAGAACTATTGGTTAATGTTGATAAAGCGCTAATTGTCGGAGACTTTAACATTCACGTTGATACAAATGATGCATTAGGACTTGCGTTTACAGACTTAAACTCTTTTGGAGTCGAGCAAAATGTCACCAGACCCTCAAAATAACCCAACAAACAGCCATTAATATCTAAACCGCTGGCCACAAAAGTGAGTACACCCCTAAGTGAAAATGTCCAAATTGGGCCCAATTAGCCATTTTCTCTCCCCGGTGTCATGTGACTCATTAGTGTTACAAGGTCTCAGGTGTGAATGGGGAGCAGGTGTGTTAAATTTGGTGTTATCGCTCTCACTCTCATACTGGTCACTGGAAGTTCAACATGGCACCTCATGGCAAAGAACTCTCTGAGGATCTGAAAAAAAGAATTGTTGCTCTACATAAAGATGGCGTAGGCTATAAGAAGATTGCCAAGACCCTGAAACTGAGCTGCAGCACGGTGGCCAAGACCATACAGCGGTTTAACAGGACAGGTTCCACTCAGAACAGGCCTCGCCATGGTCGACCAAAGAAGTTGAGTGCACGTGCTCAGCGTCATATCCAGAGGTTGTGTTTGGGAAATAGACGTATGAGTGCTGCCAGCATTGCTGCAGAGGTTGAAGGGGTGGGGGGTCAGCCTGTCACATATTAACTATATGGCTGCACATTTTCGTCCGGGTAGAATTGTTCCAACCACCAAAGATAGATTCACGAACAACCTGCCTGATTTATCTCAACTGCTCTGCATACCCATAAAGACACATGAACTAGATGAGATTACTAGCAATATGGGCACTATCTTCTCTAATACATTAGAAGCTGTTTCCCCCGTCAAATTAAAAAAAGATTAGAGAAAAACATACTGCACCATGATACAACAGTAATATCCATTCTCTCAAGAAACTTGGAATCTTGAGCGCAAACGGAGAGAAACTAACTTCAAAGTTTTTAGAATTGCATGGAAAAACTGTATGTACAGCAACAGACAGGCTCTAAAAGCTGCCAGGGCCAAGCATATCCATAAACTCATAGAAAATAACCAAAACAATCCAAGGTTTTTATTTAGCACAGTGGCTAAATTAACAAATAATCAGACATCACCCAAACTAAATACTCCTTCACAGTTCAATAGTAATGACTTCATGACCTTCTATAGGACAAGTACTAAATAAATTTGTCACTTCATCTAAACCAACAACATGTTTGTTGTTGGTTTAGATGAAGACACCAACAACCGCTTCTCAGTATTATTAACTCGTTATCTTTAGGTCATGTTCCAAAACCTTTCAAGCTAGCGCTTATTAAGCCTCTTATTAAGAAACCACAACTAGATCCTAGTGAACTGGCAAATTACAGACCCATTTCAAATCTTCTGTTTATGTCTAAAATTTTAGAAGTTGTGTCTGCTCAATTGTGCTCCTTCCTGCAATCAATCAATCAATCAATCAATAAATATATATAGATATATCTATCTATCTATCTATGTATGTATGAAGAATTTCAGTCAGGTTTCAGGCCCCATCATAGCACAGAAACTGCACTTGTTAAAATTACAAATGACTTCTTTCGTCAGACCAAGGCTGCATCTTATTGCTAGTTTTACTTGATCTTAGTGCTGCATTTGACATTATAGATCATGACATAGCCTACTCATAGATCAAATGTAAAACTATAAGGGGAATTCGAGGGCAGGTTTTAAGATGGTTTAGATCCTACCTGTTCGAACGTTATCACTTTGTCTATTTAAATGGAGAATCATCTCAATTATCACCAGTAATACATGGAGTGCTGCAAGGATCTGTCCTAGGCCCTCTGCTGTTTTCAATATACATGTTGCCCCTAGGTAATAGTATTAGAAAATACGGGATTAGTTTCCATGGTTATCCTGATGATACTCAACTATATGCTTCAACAAGACCAGATGAAACTTCTAAATTGTCTAAGCTAACAGAGTGTGTTAAAATGTAAAAGATTGGATGACCAATAATTTTCTACTATTAAATTCTGATAAGACAGAGATATTACTTACTGAACCAAAAAACAGTACACATAATCTCTTAGATTACAATTTACATCTAGATGGATGTACTGTTAATTCTTCTACAGTCAAAAATTTAAGTGTTATAATAGACATCAACTTGTCTTTTGAAAATCATATGTCCCGTGTTACAAAAACGGCATTCTTCCATCTTAGAAACATTGTCAAGCTAAGGAACGTGCTACCTGTTTCTGATGCAGAAAAGCTAGTTCATGCATTCATGACCTCTAGATTGGATTACTGTAATGCACTGCTAGGTGGTTGTCCTGCATCTTCAATAAACAAGCTACAGGTAGTCCAAAATACAGTGGCTAGAGTCCTTACCAGGTCAAGAAAATATGATCATATTACCCCAATATTAAAATATTTTTGGGGTGCACGATTAATCGAAATGAAATCGAAATCACGATTAGACAGAAGCTGTGATTGTCATGCGTATCTTTCAGTGAAGCACGGTTCTGTGATCAGCAGTAATCTCCATCCAAAGGCCAGAGGGTTCACTCCCTCTGATATAATATAGATATACTTTATTATAATAAAGTATATCTATAATGCAATGCTAATCGACAGTCTTTTTCACTGCTTAGAATCCTATGAAGCCACATTATCAGAATGATTTATTTCAAACACTCGGTTGATGTTATGAAATGAGTTTGGAGTAAAAACATGTTATTAAATGTGGTAATTTCACATGCTTTCAGATAGAGCAGCATTTACTACATAGAGCCGTATTTCACTTAGAAGCTATGCAAACAGCTATCATTATCGCAAACGATTTCTTTGATTTCGTAATCGCACGATTATATCGTCTGTGATTTTTTGCATAGCTTGTCAGAGAGCTACGGCTCGGTGTAGCAAATGCTGCTCCATCTGAAAGCAGGTGATGGAGATATACTACTAATCACTGAACCAACCGGCTTTACTGACGATGTGCATGACAAAAAAAAAAAAAAAAAAAAAAAAAAAAAACATCTACAGAAAGTAGTGAAGCCACATAGTACGTGACGGACAGATTATTAACAGCTGGTCTGTGTGATAATTAAAGTACATCGGTCAGGACATGCAAACGTTTGTTTCGTTCATTGACATCAAATGTGGCTTATCATCTGAAACATGTAAATAATAACATCATTACATGGCCACTCGCTTCAAAGGGGTCATCGGATGCAAAATTCACTTTACAAGTTGTTTGAAAATAAATGTTTGTTGGAAGTGTGTGTACACATCCAACCTATAATGATAAAAATCCACCCAGTGTTTTTTTTTTTAAATCCCTATTTTAAAATCTTCTTTCTCAAATCAAGCTGTTCTGAGATTCCTGTCAGAATGACATAGTTCTGTACAGACTGCTCCCACGATAGTTGATTGATAAGGCCGTCTTAACTTAGACCCGCCCTGAGTGAGCTGAGAGCTGTCAGCATTGTGCAACCCTCTACAATGCGAGTAAAATCACTCGCATATGCGACTAAATTTCACTCTGGGCGACTAAATGATGTTTAATATTAGCCAGTGGCTAATAAATTCTCAAATTTTACTCGCCAGTGTGTGAGTTGGAGGCTCAGTATAAGTTTAGCACAGATATATTCACTCGCGGAACACTGACTGAGCGCTTCAGAGTTTCACTCTCCGTCAAGCGATCTGTGCTGTTTTTCAGTTCATCTCAGTGGATGTGCAGCGCACATGTATTTGTCGTACCGTGAACTCTAGTGTAACGGCGCACGACTCGCCGTCGCTTTGGTGAGAGCAAGAGAGAGTCTTACATACACGCAGAATTGACGCGCTACATGTAAACGATATTCTTTGTTGTATTTTCCTGTCAAAATAACGGAGTTCCTTTGGATTTCTTCAGCTTTTAAGAACTGCCGGGTTTTCCGGTAGTGGGCGGAACTAATGCGCAAACGGCAATCTCATTGGCTGGCGCTCACCTATTACCGTCCCTGTTTTGATTTCAGCGAATCAGGTCCAGTGAACGCAATAACCTGATTAAATATTCATGAATCCAGCAGCTCGTTAATCAGTGCGTTTTATATTGTTCTTTTCAGCAGAATTCGTATTATTATTATTATTATCATTTTATCAGTATTATTGTTACTTTTTTCCCCATTTTTTTTTTAACAAACACTGAATAACCAAAAAAAAAGCACCACCACCAGTCCTAAATTCAGTTATTCCACGAGGTCCTCGCTGCAGCCTGTAGCACGATGACGTACTGGACTATATCCACTAGGTAGTGGATGTTTTACGCGCATTCGCTGTATAGGTCTCGAATAAATTCATATTTTTATTTACATTTAATCATTTTGCAGACGCTTTTATCCAAAGCGACTTGGTGTAACGACTTAGTCTAAGTGAAGTCTAACGCATACATGTAGCAAGAGTTTTTGACCTATACATTTCAATACGCGATGACCTACATTACATTACAATGTAACAACTTTAATGTCTAAATTCATCCACAATGTTTTTGTCTTTACTGGCGAGTTCTAAGCTTTTTTTTTAGCCTGCATTTCATATGTTATCGCCAGGATGCCCACATCAGTGCTGTATCCATTATTATAAGGATACAACAAGCACTGTAACATGATATGCAGACGTTGCACTGTAAGCTAATTATTAAGATATACATGACTCTGACAGAGTTAGCCTAAATATCTTTTTGATCCGTCATGTTTATTTAAATTTAACTGGGGATATTACATTAATGCCAATCCATTTTGTTTATTTAGATTTAATATAGCTATTACAAACATTTTCAATAGGCTAATAATAATAATAATAATTTAAAAAAACTTAAATTTATATTAAGACTTTACCTCGCTAATAACGCCGAGCTCAGTCAGGTAAAATAAATGTTTTATTAGTTGCTTTTCACACATCGTCTGATACAATACAAAACACTCAAAAAACAAAAAAACAAAAACGGAATTTAGCCATTAGGTCTATCTATCTCCAGGGATTTCACTTGCATATGAATAACACACAACAAATAGAAATGGTCATCTTTGTGTTAATATACATTGTCCCCGACCGTGTGCGTATTTATTCGTTGGACATGGGATTGACTGTAAAAACCCGGTATAACCCGGGATAACGGGTCTATTGACTAACGGAACCCCAACTGACAGGATTGTTTTTCTTCTTTTTATTTTTATATGGTATAAAAAAAGATGTCCGCATATTTTAGTAGACCTATAACTTTTATACTCTGTCACATATAGCACAGAGAGTGAGAAAGAAAAATAATATTTGATTCATGAAAGAATTTTTGACAGAACTATAACACTATTACGGAAAAAATAAAGACAATAGAACTCATTTTTTTCATAAAGAACAAACAAAATTGTAATTAGTAGATTTTTCAAAACGAATCAAACTAATAAAAAATAAACAGTTTACATACCAAACTCGTTCATTCAAAACTACGCATTGCTTAAATAAAGTTTGAATAGCCTGCACTAGTTTAAAATTACAGTATAATATAATTTGTGTAATCCTATGAAACACACCTATATGTCTCGTAATTACAGTTTAATTTACTTTTAATACTAGCTTTAATGACAACCCCAATTTGCGCATATGCATTAAAATCCAATACTGCGCATGCGCGTCAAACATCCACTACGTATTGGATCTGATCCAGTACGTCATCGTGCTACAGGCTGCAGCGAGGACAGTCTCAGTTATTCAGTTAAAATGTCTATGCATTCATACATGGTTACTAAGTTTTAATTCTAATTATCATAATGTCATATTATAATGCTTGACTGACTGATGTTAAGAGTGTACTTTCAGATATTTAAAAAGCTGTACCATTTTACAAACAATAGAGTATATATACACTATATTACAGAGCGCATATATATATATATATATATATATATATATATATATATATATATATATATATAGGCCTAGTATATCAGTCTGGCAAGTAAATGAAAAAATTTACTAGCCAATGGCGATTCAATTGCCAAGGCGTCCGTAGAGGGTTGTTGTGTCAACTCCGGTGCAGGGGAAGACAAGATGTCTCCGATTAAGTGATTGAGGTGTTTTGTTTTTAGATGTAATAATGAATATAGCAGTCGTCATTAACTCCCGACATCTGAGCCGCTGAAGACGCAGAGGATTAATGCTACTTTCGTTTTGAAGGGAACGCGCCGATTCCCGATCTGCCTAAATGCGTCTATGTTCGTACGAATCATTCGTGTCCCAGCTTCATCTACAGAAGAACTGAGTATAAGGGATTTTTATGAATTGACTTTCCTAATAATGTGCTGGTTAGCCAGTTTTGCGGCTAATGTAAACAGTACTGCTCGTCACCTCACTGAAGAGAGGGGTGGGGCGAGCAGAGCTCATTAAAGCAACATGGACTAAAATGGCTTGCTAAAAACAGATCTGATTTTGACATAGTAAAAAAGGTGTTTTTTACACTACCATTGAGAAATTTTAACCAAAGTATGTCATAGACTTTTCATTAAGACCCTAAAGAATCATATCAACATATCAAACGGGCATCCGATGACCCCTTTAATCTAGAAAAATGTGTGCTATTGAAGCGTTTGTGCAGAGTGTGAAAGCTGAACAGTAGTGCGCTCACTGCATGTTAACTTGGAGGTGCAGTGCAATCATTTGCATTTAACTTAAAAGATTCTGTCAGTTTTGATCAGAGTAATATCTTCTGAATCTGTGAAAGGTCCAGTTTTATTTGTGTGCACTCACAATAACAACAAAACATTGTGTTTTTGTAAAATAATGAAAACAAACAGGGTGCGCTTTCTGCCATCTAGGTCTCTGTGAACTTGTGTGAGTTAAGAGAAAGAAAAAAAAAAAAACCACGAATGAGCCAAAACTCTGTGCTTGCCTCAAAGATATCAAAAATACATCCACAGAAATCAAAATTTCTACTTTTAAATGAACCATTTCAAATGGAAAACAAATATTTTCAGATTACGTAATCTGTATGAAATGTGCACGTCCACTGTGGAGATGACAAGTCAGTGTCACCGACTTCATCACTGCAGCCAAAAATACAGAAAACAATAGTTTATCAATAAATTATGTTAAAGCAGTCTTCTTGCTGTTTTTCCCTAAAGCATTCATAATCATTACTTCTGAGGTGCGCTGTTGCAAGCTTTATGTGTGTGCTTGAATGCTGTTAGCTACAGGCAATTAAATGCTCATTATAGGTTTAGTAATATAAACATACAGTGAGTCAACTAATCGCTTCAAGACAAGAAAAATCTTTAGTCAGCCCTAATGTCTTTTCTTTTTGGAGAGGCAAGTTTTGATGCCATTAGTGACTTGTGCACTGTTAATGCCTTTATCACAGGTGCCAGTACACCACAATCCATCACATTCATCCATGCTGAATAGCTGAGCCTCAACTCAATGTAATCATCAAAACAATGAACCACTGAAACATGTAACTTCATGTCTTTTCTGTACTGCAGATTTAACTGTTAACTGTTATAACCTTATTGAAGAATCAAGAATATACACCAACCTATTTGTTGTTCAGTATCTTCCTGTTTTATTCCACAGGGTTCTGGATCAGTCATGTTTTCGACTTTCTTTCATAAACTGTGGTGGGAGGAGCTGAACTGTAGGTGAATTGCTGTGGTTGGAGGAGCAGATCTGCCAAAATCAAAAATAAATCAGTTATTAAACTTTCATTAATTCACACACATAAATCATGTTGTTTGTGTTTATCCCGCTATCAATATCTAAAATTTAATTTGTTTTAAAATTAATTTCCACATTCTAAGTATTAGGCTATATCCTCTCTCATTTCTGGTGAGAGAGAATGCTGGCGCAGTTGGCTGCCGCTTCTCTACTGTGTGTTTGGTAGTTTATTAATTTTATTCATTTTAGCAACCTTAAAATTATTTTTCACCGTTAATTTATATTAAATTGTTACTTAAAGCTGCAGTCCGTAACTTTTTTTGGTTAAAAATGATCCAAAATCAATATTTGAGCAAGTACATAACCAGCCAGTGTTCAAAACAATCGCCTTACTTTAGCCCGATTCACAACGGTTAGCTTATAATAATGTTTTCTAATTTGAGTGTTACGGGTTGGTTTTCACGGGAGATTCGAGCATGGCACTACGTCATTACGTCACGTCTGTAAACAAAGAAGTTGTTCCGGCTAGTAGGCTATCGCATGTGAGGATCCTGCAGGTGACGCATAGTTTTTAGCCTTTTCTCACAGCGGCTAGAATAATTAAATGTATCATTTTGATGGCGGATTGTGATCCAGAAAGGATTATGTGTTTATGAAACACGTGAATGAAATTAAATTATATTCCAGTTTTAAATGTGCTTCTGATTACAGATAGCCTGGGATTACACAAGATTTGTATTTTAAAGAAAACCAGTTCGAAGGGAGAATAATTTGCTTTTTGGGTTTTCTTTTAAGAATTTCTTAATATGAAATTCGAATGGCATGACAATTAGATTAACGTTAGACTGTACAGAAATTGAAATCTGCACGCTAATACACACTATACTCATAGTCACGCAATGCTGATGTTGTTAACATTAATAATTTGAGAATAAGAAGTATAATAATAATTTGGACGGTTTGATGTGATATGAGCATTCCGCAAAAAGCTGCAATTCCAGGTTTTCAAACAGAGATGGCGACAAAGAGGCAAAAGTTACGGACTGCAGCTTTAATACACTATCTTTGAAAGATAGTGTGTTGGCTGCTTTTTCATTCCTTTTCTGGCATCCTCACGATTTCTGGTGTCCTTATTGTTTTGGCTGAATTATATCTGTGACTGTGACTTGGGATATGTCAAGGACTCTATTGGATTGGATTGGTACTCATTCTCTGAACTTCTTTAACAGGATCTTCATCTGCCTTCCTGTGACCGTACACAAAATGCTCTGCGAGCACTTCACTGTTTGGACGGCCAAGATATTCACATTGGGGATCTCACTGGGGTTTATATGCTTGCCGGCTGGTATAAATGTGCTCTGTTCCTATTCTCGGGGCTCAGGACATTTAAATTCCCACGGTATCTGCATGTCTAATCTATCTTACCCACAAACATCTTCAGGGAATAAGCATCTAAATAACATCTAGAATCAGACTCTATGTATAAGACAGCGGCATTGCTTCGTGATATTATCCTGGAAAGGAAACTTCACTTTCTTTGTCTCTGCGAGACATAGCATCACTCAAATGACTGTTACAATCTAAACTTGGCCACGCCACCTGGATATACATATACTGACAGACCTCGATTCACCGGTAAAGGTGGTGGTCTTGCAATTTTATATAAATCTGATCTGCCTGTTTCTGTAATCACCAAACCTGTTATGTCTTCATTTGAGTGCCTGGTGATGAAAATGAACGGCAACACTCCTGTACTTCTCATACTTATTTATCGCCCTCTTAAGGTTAACTCTGGATTTTTTTCTGAACTTGCTGAATTGTTGACAATGTCGAGCTCAATTTGTTCAGATATGTTGCTAATAGACCTTTATCACAGTGTGTGTGTCGTCACATCCAGCTCTGATTAATGTCACTAAACAGACACCAGTTTTGTGAAGAAAATTAAACTAATTTAGTTGGACTTCGCAATAAATGTCAATATTTAAAACTGTTTATTTTTATTGACACCTTACTATGTATGTCATCCTTCATTTTAATGTGTAACACTACTTGATTGACGCGAATGTCAGCGGTCATGAGATTATATGAATAGCAGCACGCTGCTCAAATTACTCCCAGAGGAATAACGAGAGCGATTCACATTTATTTTTAATATTATTTTGTTTATTCTTGCAGTATATTTATTCGAGATTAACCTCCCGTTTTTGTATATAATATTATACTATTCAATCATTGCATGCACTCATGGAAGATATGAATTGTTTAAAATGATTATTTCAAAATAACTATGTTGATCATCTATGGGCTGGAAATATTTGTTTATTCAAACAACTTTAATTTGATGTAATTATTGAGGATTGCATCTTAAAGCAAGTGCATGAAAAATGTGAGCGTTATTGTTTACAATAAGTTTCTCACCAAACCTTTAATTTAATCATCCAAAACCGTTTTTAGTCGTAATTAATATTTTAAGCTTGAGCAAATCGAAAAGCTCTTTAATGTGATATGCTGTTTGTATTGTTTTCTTGCAGTTCTGTTATTATATATATATACACCCCCAAATAAACCTAAATTCTCACTTCAAGTTGAAATCAAAAGTTGGCCTATTGGTTCTTAGACACAATCATGTGTATTGCTTAGCCTACTAATGTATAATTTAATTCAAAAAAAGAATATATATTTTTTAAAGAATCTGCACCAGTCGTGTAGTAGTAACTTAGGAGATGGGTTTGTGCATTTATCACAACACAGACACCAATAATAATAAATCTCATAATAATAAATCTCATAATAAAACTCATCAACCTCTTGCTGTGATGCGGGAGCGACCAGGATTCTGCTGGGTCTTAACGCCTTCAGCAAACGTTCGCAAAACAAACATTAGTTTGTCCAAAAATCAATAATTTTCCATTCTGAATTTGTTATTCGTGTGGCGGGTGATCATGCGGCGTATGCCTGCGTATATGGGACACAATTATGTCTTAAAAACGGGACGATTCCCTACTGCTAGGCTAAGTGTTTATTTTAGAATAGACGCACAAATAGAACTGTACCAGATTTAAACAACACAGAACGGCCCTGTAAAATGTTGGTTTAACGAGCTGTATTTTTTTTATAATTGTTTAAATTTAAGAATTACCTCACCTCAGAAGACTCGCTTGCTGTGTGATGTCGCTAGCGGTGACTTCTTCATGTCGTCTTCTTCTTCGAGGTATAACGGCGGCTTGCATCCAAACGCGTTGCATTACCGCCACCTTCTGGATTATTTTACTGCAACATTACTCCGGCTTATTGCCTCCATCATTATTCTCCTCATCAGACCCGTTCTAATTAAGAAATTACAAATATTTCTTCTGCCTTGTCCATTCACACCACTTTGCAGTATATATTTTATGCCTGTTCCTGACAACCCACCTCTTCTTAATTCTTCCATATTTCTCTTTTGTTAATCAACGTTTGGGGAACTGTTGGGGAAAACATCTGATGTGTGACAAAATCAAAATGAAAAAAAAAAAGTAATGCATTAGGCCTATTTTCTTATATTTGTTCAACTGATGATGTTGTTGTTTTGCATCTGTTCTTATTTTTAATAGTAAACATAAAATAAAAAACTGGCTATATTGTGATTGTGAATAATCACAATAAAGGTTGTGTGTATAACCACTGCTCCGGGTGTGTGTTCACGGTGTGTGTGTGTGTGTGTGTGTTCTCTGCTGTGTGTGTGCACTTCGGGTGGGATAAAAGCAGAGCACTAATTCCGAGTATGGGTTACCATACTTGGCCACATGTCACGTCACTTTTTTTTTCTTTTTTTTTAATATAGTAATTATTATTAAGAAAGGAAGTGGAAACAATGCAACGTTGCTAGGTGATTGTTTGGTGATTTTGCTTTGGAACCTTCAGAAAACTGCAACTTGATTTTTCTCAGAACTGACTTTGCTGACTTTAAACGGGTGTAGAGCAGTCATTTTTCTTCCGATTCCAACAAATCATAATTTCGAAGGTCTTTTAATGGAGAATGTGAAAATAAAAACTTATTTTTGAAATTTGCTCATTGTGACTTATTTTGCCAGCACATTTCAAATATTTTAATCTGTATTTATTTGTATTTTTACATTCTACCGTTAGTATTTAGTGTCAACTGTATGCACCAAGGGTCTGAGAATAACGCAATTTCAATTCTCTGCATGTGCTGTCTATGTGGCAGAATTGACAAAGCAGACTTTGACATTGATACCGGTTCAAATTTACAACATGTTTGCTGCGTAAATCAGCTGGGCTGATTGAACATGCAAGCTCAACAGCTGTACAAACAGCAGTGCAGCGCCCATAAACGCTGCTTTATGAGGCATTACAGGCAAGATGAAATGAAAATGACATCGAAAGTTTTCTGAAGGCAGTCGGTTTCCTTCAGATACAGTGATATAGAAACATCCACGCCACGTTTTGATTTTGAAACATGCAGTGCTCATGTTTATTCAACAAAGTCAAAGCCTTTTGGAAAATCTATATGTGGCGGTCAGTTTTGGTATTGCGGGGCCACCACAAATAAATCACTGTATGTGAAACACTGGGTTGCATCCCACAGCATAACAACCTGAAACCCAACTTCAGTCTACTCATCTCCTTAACTTTAACTGCCTTTGTAGTTGGCGCTACTAGCTAGACTGTTAAACAAACACAGACCGGAAGTTAACTTTGGGCCAGGTGCATGCATTCGATGAAACCATCCACTGATGACTTCTGAGGAGGATAACCTGAAGAGGATAATAATTAAGTTTACTCAAAAGACTTTTTCAAAAACGTATGTGATTTCCTTGTTTTATTTATTAGTTTGAGTATTACTCAACATTTTAACAAACTCCAAAAGCCAAATAATCAATAAATCTACTGATTAATCTGAGAAATAAATCAATAATCAATAGAATCATTCTAATAATCTCTGATTAATCAATTATCAAAATAATTCATTGATGCAGCCCTATCTAGCATCTATCACACCTTAAAGTACAGGATCAGTACTTGAATTACTTATTGTTATTTCAGACATGCAGACATGTAATTTATGAGAGATTAGAGAAGATAATTGAGTGAATCTCTTCCCACATGAATGACAGTGACGCGGCTTCTCTCCAGTGTGGATCCTCTCATGTATTTGTAGATGTGTTGACCGTTTGAATCTCTTGTCACAGTGTGAGCACTTGTAAGGTGTTTCTGTAGTGTGAACTGCCTGGTGCACTTTCAGTGCACCATATGTAAAACAAGTCTTCCCACACTCAGAGCAAGCATGATGCTTCACACCGCTGTGTCTTTTCGTGTGTATTTTTAATGCAACCATCTGACTAAACCTCTTTCCACATAAATTACAAATGTAAGGCCTCTCCTTTGTATGAACTTTCAGGTGGTCCTTCAGGAAATCTGCCCTGAATTTTTTTTTACTGCACTGGACAGAGTTATATTGTTTTTCTCTAGAATGAGTACACAAATGTACTTTAAGAAAACTTGAATTCTTGAAACTCTTCCCACATTGTTCACATGCGTATGGCTGCACTCCAGTGTGGGTTTTCTTGTGTTGATAAAGGGTTACTCTTCGTTTGAAACTTCTCCCACACTGATCACATATATACGGCTTCTCTCCAGTGTGGATTTTCATGTGAACATTAAGTCTTTCTTTTCGTTTGAAACTCTTCCCACATTGATCACAGGTATATGGCTTCTCTCCACTATGGGTTTTCCTGTGTTCGTAAAGGGCTCCTCTTTTTGCAAAACTCCTCCCACACTGATCACATGTGTGCGGCTTCTCTCCAGTGTGGGTCCTCATGTGTTCATTAAGGGTTGCCTTTTCTGCAAAACTCTTCCCACACTGATCACATGTGTGTGGCTTCTCTCCAGTGTGGATTTTCATGTGTTTGGTAAGGTTTCCTTTATGTTTGAAACTCTTGCCACACTGATCACATGTGTGTGGCCTTTCTCCAGTGTGGATGTTCATGTGGTCTTTAAGGTTTCCTTTTTCTAAGAAACCCTTCCCGCACTGATCACATGTGTGTAGCTTCTCTCCAGTGTGGATTTTCATGTGTTTGTTAAGGTTTGCTTTTTGTTTGAAGTTCTTTCCACAGTGATTGCATGTGTGTGGCTTCTCTCCAGTGTGGATTTTCATGTGTTTGTTAAGGTTTGCTTTTTGTTTGAAGTTCTTCCCACACTGATCGCATGTGTGCGACTTCTCCCCATTATGGATATCCATGTGTCGATTAAGCATTTCTTTTAGTCTGAAGCTTGTCCCACATTGATCACATGTATGTGGCTTCTCTCCAGTGTGGATCTTCTCATGTATTTGCAGATATGCTAACCGTTTGAATCTCTTGTCACAGTGTGAGCACTTGTAAGGTGTTTCTGTAGTGTGAACTGTCTTGTGCACTTTCAGTTCAGCATCTGTAAAAAAAGTCTTCCCACACTCAGAGCAAGCATAATCCTTCACACCGCTGTGTCTTTTCTGGTGTACCTTTAACGCAACCATCTGACTAAAACTCTTTCCACATAAATAACACACATAAGGCTTCTCCTTTGTATGAACGTTCAGGTGGTCCTTCAGTAAATCTGCCCTAGTGAATGTTCTACTGCTTTGGTCACAGTTATCTAATCTTTCTCTTGAATGAGTAACATGGGTTTTCATGTGTTTGTTAAGGTTTCCTTTTTGTCTGAAAATCTTCCCACATTGATCACATGTGTACAACTCCCCAGTGTGGATATTCATGTGTTTCGTAAGGTTTTCTTTTATTGTGAAAGTCTTTTCACACTGAGCACATGTGTATAGCTTCCCTTCAAGATGACATTTTTTGTTAATATCAAGATTTTGCTTGCATGAGAGACTCTTTCCACACTGAGGCCATATTTCATCTTTTCTTTTCAATGAGGAACTCCAGGATGTTTCTTCAGTTTTGACATGGCTCTCCCCCTCTTCATTCAGTTCTTCAATCTCCTTGTTCTCTTTTATCAGGTCTGAAATTAAAGTGAAAAAGTTAATTAAAAAAAGTTTTCATTAAATCTTGAAAATGTGAAAGGAAAAGGACATGTGAAACCTGAGAAAACAGTAGAAAAGTATAAACATTTT
Organism: Tor tambroides; assembly: GCA_021397915.2. Lineage (NCBI taxonomy): Eukaryota > Metazoa > Chordata > Actinopteri > Cypriniformes > Cyprinidae > Tor > Tor tambroides. Next base: position 38,361 of record JAFVLL020003717.1, read on the forward strand.
GATGCATTCATTTGAATTCAGTACATTTATTATCCAATTATTATTTTTAAAACACTACTATTACTAAATTAACTATTACTAAATGCTTAACTACATTTTACAAGTCAGAGTACAGAGTACATTTTACATGTCACAGTTGTGACATTTTCAAATTTAAAAAATATGGATGCAAAAATTGTGGACTAGATATAAATAAATATAAAATATAAAATAAATATAAAATATAAATAAATATAAAAATTAGTGCTGTTAGTCGCGATTAATCGCATCCAAAATAAAAGTTTTTGTATACATAATATGTGTGTGTACTGTGTATATTTATTATGTATATATAAATACACACACACGCACACACATGCATGTATATACTTAAGAAAAAATGTTAAGTTTATACATTTAAAATATTTATATATAATATCAGTTATATGAATATAAATATATACATGGAAATTCATGGAAATATTTTCAAAATATATATTGTACGTGTGTGTATTTATATATACACATAATAAATATACACAGTATGCACATATATATAATGTAAACAAAAACTTTTTTTTAGATGCAATTAATCGTGATTAATCATTTGACAGCACTAATAAAAATGAAACCATTCAGATATTTATTCTGATCTTCTGATGTTTGCAATCAGTATGAATGTTTCTCAAACCACCTTTGATTTGTTGAAAACAACAAGTAAAAAGAAAACTATGCTGGTTACTAACCTTTTCATAGCTCCTAGAACTATTGGTAGAAATACAACTTTTTGAAGTTCAGGAACTAGGAATGTTTTTAGTTCTAGGAACTCTGTTTAGGGGAACTAAATTAGCTCCTACTTCAGAGTAGGGTCTAACCCAGCACTATAAGAACTACAAGTGATGCAAGTATTCAGTGACTGGCCAAAGCATACGAAACTCTGGTACCCAGCATTTTTAAAAAGCCATGTAAAGATATTTACTCCACAAACATGAAAAACAGTGATAACAGCATTTACCAGGGGCCCGTTTCAATAAGGAGGTTTAAAAAAAATATCAGTGAACCATATTTACATAAAGTAACCTATAGATATTCCCCTTCAGGAACTCATGTTGCGTCAAAATGCTTTGGGAACGAGTATGCCTATGCCGTCATGTTTGCAAATCCCTGCCTAGTGTGGAAGAGCACAGCTAAGGCGGGAGAACAAAGAATCCAGGAGTGGCATGAATGTCAAGGTTGTAGAACCTCACATAAGTAAGCGGCGTGGACCAGCCTGAAGTGTTACAGATGTCAAGCAAAGAAACACCTGAAAAGAAGGCCTTGGAGGCCGCCATACTTCGAGCAGAATGAGCCCTGACCCCAAGAGGAGAGGGGAGGTCAGAGGACTCATAGGCTGAGGAAATAGCATCCACAATCCACCTGCTAAATGTCTGTTTAGTAGCAGGAAGACCCTTCTTAGGAGGACCATAACAGACAAATAACTGGTCTAAATTCCTCCACAGGGCAGCTCTGTGGACGTATGCATTCAGTGCTCACACTGGACACATACAATTAAGCTTCTGCTGGTCAGGGTCCCGAAAGGGAGGAGGACAGAAGGCCTGCAGCACGACTGGTTGTGGAACAGAGGAGGGCACTTTAGGGACGTACCCAGGTCTCGGGTACAGGAAAGCTTTAGCCATGCCAGGCGCTAACTCGAGATATGAACGGACCACAGAAAGGGCCTGATGGTCGCCAACTCTCTTCAGGGAAGAGATGTCCAGAAGGAAAATAGTAAGAAATCTGTTGGATAACTCCTCCAAAGCCTCAAAAGTAGGATTGCAGAGTATCTCCAAAACCCCAGCCAGATCCTATGGTGGGAATCTAGAGCCAGAGCAGCATCCATATACTTGGTGAAAGTGCGGGGTGAGAATGCAACGCCAAAAGGAAGCATCCAATATTGGTAAGCTTCACCCCCGAAAGCAAACATCAAGAACTTCCTGTGTTGTGGAAGTATGGAAACATGGAAGTATGCATCCTTCAAATCTATCATGACAAACCACCTGATCTGGGACACGACTTGCTTGAGTGTCAGCTTTCTGAACTTGAGTCGTATGACAGCACGGTTCAGCTGACGAAGATCTAAAAGATCTAAAATGGGATGCAACCCCAATCCTTCTTGGGAACAATGAAGTACCAGCTGTAGAACCCAGACTCTCTGATGAGGGGAGGTACATGTTCTATGGCCTCCTTCTTCAGAAGAGTTTTTACTTCCTGTTCCATAACTACAGCCTGCTCGGGACCCACCAGAGTGGAAATGACCCTGCTGAACTGAGGCAGAGGAGAACCGAACTGAATTCTGTAGCCTTTTTCTATAGTGTGCAGGACCAATTGAGACAAATTTGGCAGAGGCTTCCACTCTGCCAGATTGTCTACTAAGGGAATCAGTATCTCGAGACTGACCTCTGGTGTACTTTGAGCACCCAACTCGGTGCCCTGAAGCAGATGACTGGCAGGGAATGACCGGGCTGGCTGCACTGATAACCTCCTCAGAGGCTGCGAGCCTCCCACAGCCACTATGTTTCCAGGTGGACACTGAGAGCTATGCTCACTGGAGACCACTGTGCCCTGAAGCACCGGGGGTGGCAGGAATAACAAATCAATCTCCTGAGGACATTTAGGAGAGACGGGCACCATATGAGGAGGTGTACACCGCTCTTATCCAGAGGGGCCTGCCCTCAGAAGTCCTGGGCCACAGGCGTCAGGACCTCTTGGCTGAAGCCTTCTTAGCCAGAACGATGGTCTGCAGATCAGTCTTTGGCTTCAAAGACTTCGACCTGGAGCGCTGCTCCAACTCCAGATTTTTTTTGTGAGGGAGCACGAGAGGTGATGCTCCATTTTTGAAACTCTTTGTATGAGGAGCATGTACATGGCTGGGATCACTCCCACCAAGCAGCCTGGAAGCATCAAAACAGCGAGGAAGGAATGGCTCTGATGGAATGGCGCCCGATGGCTCTGGCGTTCTCTTTGGTGGCACAGAGGCACAAATCTGCAGTCCAACAGAGCTCTTTGATGTCTCACATCTCACCCTCATCAAGCTCCTTCAGCAGGTCGGCTTGGTAAACCTGCAACACTGCCATAGTGTGCAGTCAAGCACCAGCCTGACCTGCTGCCATGTACACTTTGCCCTCCAAGCCGTCTTGAACCTCTTTAGCTTTGGTGAGCAATGACGGGGCCTTGAGGGACGATGCAGTACCAGGAGACAGATAGCCCGCAAGCGTCTGTTCTACCCAGGGCATCGCCCCATAACCGTGCTCCTTCAGCCCCACAACGTTAGAGTAGTTGACGGATGGGCTGAAGAGACTGGATGAAAACCGTTTCCCCCACGATCTAGACACCTTGGTGTGGAGACTGGGGAAAAACAGAAGGCCCCAGCATGGAGGTAGCGGCTTAGAGTGCAAAAAAGCGTTCGTCCAGATTGCTCATAGGACGCTCGCTCTGCTTCTCGGTTGGCCAATCATTCATTCATTCATTCATTCGTTCAATTTTATTTATATAGCACTGTAAAAATACAACTAAGTTGCCCAAAGTGCTTTACAGAATGGAATAGACAATCATACCTCAATATAATGATAGTACAACCATTAAAACTAATTCATTCATAAAACATCATCCATTTTAAAATGCCAAGGACAATAAATGATTTTTTAACTTGGATCTAAAAATAGTCAGAGTTGGTGCCATTCTAATCGCTAGTGGCAATTTATTCCACAGATTTGGGCCGATCACCGCAAACGCCCGATCACCTTTGTGCTTGGATCTAGTTCTGGGCACTGTCAAGAGTGCCAGATCACTAGATCTAAGTGATCTAGAAGGAACATGTCTTACAAGGAGATCTGCCAAATAAGCTGGAGCGTGATTATTAATAGACTTAAATACCATTACCAGAATTTTGAACTCAATTCTATATTTAACAGGTAACCAGTTTAAAGAGACCAGAATGGGAGTGATATGTTCATATTTTGTATGAACAAGTTGTAGCCGATCCAGAATTGACTTATTAATACCGCAGTAAAGCAAATTGCAGTAGTCTAGACGGGAGAGTAACAGCGCGTGGATGATTTTCTGAGTATCTGAAAAATTTAAAAAACAGTTTAACTTCTGCGATTTGACATAGATGAAAAAAAACAGGACCGAACCACAGAATTAACTTGTTTATCCATTTTAAGCTCGTTATCAATTCGAAAGCCCAGATTTTTGACACATGCTCTCATATTCGGTTCGAATTTTTTTAATTTTGTTCTAAGCATTGTTGTAGCAGATGTTGACCCAAATAGAATGATTTCTGTCTTGGATTCATTAAGATGCAAAAAATTTGAGGACATCCACTTTGTTAGGTCTTGAAGACAGGCTGTCAGGATTTCTAGGGCATTTATACTTCCTTTTTTAATTGGCATGTATGAAGTTGCGTGTCGTCAGCATAGCAGTGAAGCGATATCCTGTGTTTCTCAAGAATATCAGCATAATGGGGAGCATATATAAAGAAAATAGAGGAGTTGGAGCTAAAATGGATCCATGCGGAACTCCGCAGGTGTAAGAGAGGCCCGTGGTGAGAAAGTGAAGTTAGCAATATTAACTGAAAATGATCGGTTAGTCAGATAAGCTGTAAACCATTTTAGAACATTTCCCTGCAGACGGATACAGTGTTCTAAACGGGAAATAAGAATAGAGTGGTTAATAGTGTCAAACGCTGCTGATAAATCAAGAAGAAGCAGAACCACAGAATCACCAGAATCAACCAATAAATAGATGTCATTTAATACTTTCAGAAGCGCTGTTTCAGTACTATGTTGGACCCTAAAGCCAGATTGAAATGCATTAAGAATAGAATTAGCACTCAAAAAATCATATAATTGTATAGAGATCACTTTTTCTAAATGTTTTGCAATAAAAGGCAGATTTGAGATAGGTCTAAAATTAGACAATATAGCTGGGTCTAAATTCACATTTTTCAACTGAGGTCTGACTATTGCATGTTTTAACTGATCTGGAATAGTTCCAGTATTAAGACATTTATTTATAAGAGACAACAAACTAGGTCCTAGTGTCTTAACGATCTGCTTAAAAAAGTGTGGAGGGATCGTATCATATGAGGAGGTAGACGGCTTTAAACGATCTATAATTTCGTAAAGTGAAAAAAGAGTAATAGGTTCAAACTCAGTCCAGGTAGCTCGACAAATATGAGGTTCAATAAAAGTACAAGCCGGAGGTGAAATGGTCCCTGTTAAGTTAGTTATTTTAGTAACAAAGTTATCAAGGAATTTTTCACATAAGTCTGAGGATATCTCTGTATGTATCTGATTTGGAGGGTTGAGAACATTATTGATAGTAGCAAAAAGAACAGCAGGTTTATGAAAACTTTTTTTAGCAATAGCAACTGAAAAATATTTGTCACACAACTAGCACTCCCTTGAGGCCTTCTGATAATTGGCTAATGCGACTTTTGAAAGCTAGTAAGAAATCTGAAGCTTGTCCTTCTTCCATTTTCTTTCAGCCTTCCTCAGATCTGACGAATGAGCACGAATGTTATTGTTATTAATCCATGGATTAGGGTTTGGTTTTATGTGTTTTGATATCAATGGAGCAACTGAGTTCATAACATTCAAACAAATATTACTAAATATTGTTAAATGTTCTTCGGAGTTTAGCAAATGTAATGGTGAATCAAGTGATGCTGCCATGCTCGCATCCTCAAAAGCTGTAACAAAATTGGTATGTGCCATAGAAACTAGTCTACGAAACTTGCGTACCCTTGGCAGTGAAATACATGTCTCCATAGGAAAAGAAATATTAAAAAGGACAGGTTTATGATCAGAGAAATTAGTGTCATATACCACAGTATCATTAACAGATAATCCATAACATAAAACCAAGTCCAAAATATGACCATTAGCGTGTGTAGGCGCAGTGACTACTTGTTTAAAATCAAAAGAGTGCAAAAGACTTAAAAAGTCCTTGGCTAAAGGGTTTGAGTCACAGCACACATGGATATTGAAATCCCCAAGTAACAGGAGCCTATCATATTTTGGAACAATTGTCCCCAGAAAGTCCGCAAATTCATCCATAAAGTTCTTATTACATTTTGGCGGGCGATATATTAATGACACTGCCAATGGATTAGCAGAGTTCATAAGAAACAGTTGCAGTTCAAAGCTAACGTAGACATCCGATGGCAAAACACCAATATTAATATTCTTATTAAACATGGTCAGCAGTCCTCCCCCGCGTCCAGTGAGTCGGGGGGTATTAATATAACTGCAGTAATTCGGGATGAGTTCAGAGAGCACACTGGTATTACCCTCATTTAGCCAGGTCTCAGTCACACACAGTATATCCAAATCATGAGAAACAAAAAAGTCATTTATAATGAAGGTCTTATTTGCCAGGGATCTGGCGTTAATCAGCGCCAAATAAGTCAACGGTACCTCATTTGTCTGTACTGGTTCACGGCATAGAGAGCGCAGGTTGTAGAAATGTACACCTCTAGAATGCGATTTGAGTAGTATATCCATAGATGGATCGCATGGAGTTGTATACGTGGTCGGATAGCACAACACCTCAGTAAGGCAGACAGGCTCGGCATGACTATATCCTCGTGTTAGTTGGCGTAGACAAGGTTGTCGCCAGTGGGCAGCTTTTCAGAGAAGTTTGCGTTTAACGGCAGTCCCACCTCGCCTTCCGCGTTTCCTACGACGTTTCCTCTTCGTGGAATCACCATGCCACCGACGCAGGTAGGCCGGTATGTCCAGCAGAACAGGTGGAGGAGAGTAAACACAGGGGCTGTGCAGAGCAGTAGTAGTCCAATCTTTGGTTAAGTTTCTAAGGTTGAGGAGCATCTGGCGATCATATACTATTGTGGATGAACTGCTTTGGATTAAAAAATATAATATAAAGACTAAAATAACTAAATTCCGTGGGACATAAAGACAGCAAGCCACAAACAAAGGCGCCATCTTGGATCAACGTGTCAGTTGACATTCAGTCGACATTCAATTTGACGACCACACGAGTTACTACCTCTATTAGCTCCTCGTACTGGACAGTCTGGGGAGGCGAATCCGCAGTCTCATCCGGTCTGACGGTCTCCACATCAACCTCCTCGGAGGAAGATAGTTGGAGCGTTGAGCCCTCTCCCCAGGGGGGAAGAAACCGCAGACCATGCTTACGATCCCTGAGAGAGTGTACTGGATTGGGTAGGTGAGGGAGAAGAAAGGGACAGGCTTGTCTCCGTCCTCTCCACCAGATCCATTTGCAAACCCAATGACTGAGGGCTGACTGAGCGTGCTCTGCTCAAAGACAAGCAACGCACAAGCTATGTGTATCCCCACCCGTAATGAACTGCAGGCAGGGAGGAACACACAGCCTGAAATGCTGCTTGTCGGACTTAGAACTTGCTCTCACCATAGTATTGAGAAAACAAGAAAGGTTACGCACTGGTGCAACACAACACATAGACTGACACACACAGAACGCTTACTGAATGACGGAAGGTGCCACTATATCCAACACATGTGCTTTTAAAGCTTCCTGGTTGCTACGTCACCACGCCCGTGATGTCTCACCACTCTGTTGGACTGATTTCACACATGATTCAGAGTGTGGTCACGCAGGGGCGTTCCTGAAGCATTTTTGATGCAGCGCGAGTTCCTGAAGGGGAACTCTGGGTTTAATGAAGAAAACCTACTCCCGACCAGGCTAAGTTCACAGAGTAAGTTACCAGTCTTTCGGAAATGGGCTTGACTTACCCTGCTTTCTTGGGTTTGACAAACTTCCAATTCTGAAATGGCAGACTCAGTGTTTCCCTCATTTTAGGGTAAACATACTTTAACCTCCTTTCTGAAAAATGTCCCAGTTGTCTGCAGCATTGTTCTTTTCTGAGCCATGATGATATATAACAATGCAAGTTGTCATAAGAGATTTCATCTCTTAAGGGCCTTTCGCACCATGTAATTCTAGGAAATTTGTTCTAGGAACTAGCCAGCAGGGTGGTTCCTATAGAACAAATTTCTCCCTCTAGCTGTTTTCCTGGTTGCAATCGGAATTGCATGCAATTAGGAACTCTGAAGTGGCAGACAGCTACGTCTTTATGCATGGAATTTACAAACAAACATCAACAATCGGTGAATGGAGGATGCCATAATCGGAGCTGTTTTTGTTGTATGTTGTGGGTTTCGTGATAACATATATGTAATGTAACCGCAAAATTTACGCAACTGAAAGAGCAAAAAGTTGGGATAAGAGACAAAATTTCCTATGCCATCTTGCAGTGTTACAAATTATCAAGGCTGAGAAAAGAACACCACATTGCAGACAACAGGTAAATACTGTTCTCGCTGTTTTCCATGTTCGTGGAGCACCTATGCTCACATAGCTTTTTAAAATGTTCCTGTGGTGCGAACAAGCCAAGACGTGAACTTCTGCCAATAGTTCTAGGACCTATGAAAAGGTTCCTCTGGTGCGAAAACCCCTTTAGCCCCACTTTTTGCTCCTTCAGTTGTGCAAATTATGTTTACATTTTCATATCACATCTTCATCACAAAACCCACAATACACTATAAACACAGCTCCGATCATAGTGTCCTCCATCCGACGGTTTTTGATGTTTGTACTGCGCGCTTAAAGATGCCGCTATTGGCCCCTGCTGTCTAATTCCTAGAATTATGCGGTGTGAATTTTGCCAGGCCATTTGTCTGTGCAGGTTCACAGATGTGAACAAAGCAGGCTTCAGTATTTGGAAAAACAGATTTTCCCAAAAGCCTTAGCAACTAACGCAATGCGAGTGAACCATACTGAAAGGGAATTGAGTTTTAGATTCTATTTGGTACCCAGTTCATGGAAAGTTATCCGGATATTACATGCTTTAAATCTGCAGTATGGAGTTTTTGGTTTAAAATGAACAAAAATCAGTCGATCAAACAATGAATTATGGGCTATTCCTTTGTTATTTCTACATCAATTAAGCAGGTAAAAAGTCTGGAGTTGATTCTAAAGGCCCCGATATACTTCAAACAAAATCGAAGAACGAACTGATATGATGTCATTTGGAACAAAATCAGGCCGACGAAAATTGTTTCGGCAATTCGAAACAGCTCAGCAAAGCGAATTTTCTGGGGGAGTCCGTTTTGGCTCCTAAACACATTTGAGCTACCATTGGTCTGTGGCGATTACGCAATTGGTGGGTGTGTTCTGGAACTCCAACTTCTTTGACGTGTGATTTTTTTTAAAAAAAATTCCGGTTCGTTTCGTTTCTCTTCCGGTTGGAGGGATGTGTTTAAGGATATTCTGCCCAAGCCGTCAAACTGACGTCATCAAAAAAGGAATGCCATTCCAGAGCGGAAGTAAATGTTCAGCTTTTGAATAAAGATTACCAAGACAAACAATTTTTTTTCAGCAGATTAACTTGCACGGATTAATTATTAACATCAAGACTAGCAATGTGCGATAGTAAAGTAAATAAAGCCCATTTTGCTTTCATGCCGACATTAACTTATTTCACAGCTTTTATGATTTTCTAACTGGAACCACTAAATCGGATGAACTGCTTGAAGTTTTATAACCTTATTGAAGAATCAAGAATATACACCAACCTATTTGTTGTGCAGTATCTTCCTGTTTTATTCTGCATGGTTCTGGATCAGTCATGTTTTCGACTTTTTCATAAACTGTTGTGGGAGGAGTTGAACTGCCGGAGAATTCCTGAGTGGTTGGAGGAGAATTCCTGTGTGGTTGGAAGAGCAGATCTGCCAAAATCAAAAATAAATCAGTTATCAAATTAATGCTTTCATTGATTCACACACTTAAAGGGGTCCTATTATGCTCTTTTACAAAGTATTGATTTTGTTTTGGGGGTGTACTAAAACATGCTCTCATGCTTGGTGGTTCGAAACACGCATTATTTTTCACATAATTTACATTATTACAATACCTCACTCCCTAGCCTGGCACAAACGGCTCAATTAGTTCCGGGTTTGATGAAGGCCCGCCTTCCGAAATACGAAATGTGTTGTGATTGGTTAGCTGTCCCAGTGCGTTGTGATTGGCGAACAGTTTAGATGTGAGATTGCCTATACATGAGATTACTGTGCTAATTTATTTAATTATCTACTTAGTTTTATTGCCGGAAAGTGAACTAACACCAGCATAAGGCTAAAAGCAGCCTAATGTTTTTAATATGACTGAATTTGTATTTAACATGATAACAATTCAATAGAAACATTGTAAGTTGTTAATTATAATGCTTATATTGCCTCAGTTATTCAAAAAGCAGCTACAGAAAATGAGCAAGGAACATTTAAATTACCAAAGAACATCATCACTGACTTCAGTGTAGTGTGAGTTCATGCACTTTAAAAAAACACTCCCATTATAATCAGTGAAGCTATCTACACTGTATGATGATTAAATCTCTTACTCCTTATTTACACTGCACACGTCTGCAAGTTTCTGAAGCATCCCAAAAGGGGCTCTCCACACAGCATTGCTAAAGATAGGCGCCTAGTCTATTTTTGATGGATAGTAAAATAATAATAATCATCATCTTGCTATTGTCAAAGGCATCAGCAACAGGCGATATCACATGATACTGTAGTCTGTCAGCACAACCCTAGGGGTGACATATCCCTCACCCCTCACATAAATGAGGGATTCATTTTCAAATGGGTGACAAGTATAGCCTAATTTGTCTAAACGTAGGTGTTCATTAAGATGTTCATTAAGCAATAAATGCAGACTAAATGTATTTTAATAAATAATTTGAATTTAAAAGTATATTTTACTTAAGTAGTACATCAGTCCAATTGCAAAAGTAGACTAAATACCTGTCACAATGCTGCTACTGCTTTGGAGTGAAGGAGCAAGGAATGCGGAGACGCAGGAGAATTCTCACAATCAACAGTCTTTAATAAACAAAACAAGGGTAACACAGGGCTGGCTGGAGACACACGTAGCACAACTTGACATACAAGACCCGACAAGGAAACATGGGGCAGACAACACTTTAAATACATGATTAAACGAGGGAAACTGACGAGACACACCTGGAATCAATGAACACATTAGGAGCAGGACCAGGAAGAAAACCAAATATGGGCATGTCACACATGAGGGAAAACTAGGTCAATGGGAGCACATTGGGAGGAAAACAAACACAAAACAGTCCATAATCCTGACTATACCACCAGTGTTGGGTGTAACGCGTTACTGTAATTAAATTACTTATCCACTGAAAAAGTAAAGTAAGGGATTACTGTTCATTTTTGGGTAATTTAATTACAGTTACTTATAAAGTACTTACAATAACCCCCCAGGGTAAACAGAACAGAACCAACATAAATGTATTGCAGATATCATTAAAGTTCAATAATTTAATGTAACATTTTAGAAATTAGTCTGATTCAAAGCAGAATCAGAAGGCTGAATCCTGACTGACAAGAGGAGGAGTTGGGGATGGAGGAGGGTAATTAGCTATTGAGCAACGCGAAGCTGGTGATAATACTGATGGACCATATGTATGAATGATGTGATAGGTGTTGCATCCCTATAGGTAGATGTGGATCAGCTGAGAGTCAGCTGATGCAAGCTTGACTAACATGACCTGCCAGAACTGACACTGACGCTAAATTTCTGTCAAGACCACTATCGTCAAAGATGACTGACAATTAGCATACAGTTTGGATTGGCGGTATGGTTCTGTTCTGGGCAAGAACTCCCTGCGCATCCATGCAGCCTAGCATAGATAAGAGCAGGGAGAGCAGCAATAACCCCCCAAAACAAAACCATATGCCATACCCCCAAGTATGCTGACAATATCTGAAAAGCTTGAGCAACATGATCGCACTTACAACCAGATAGCCTTAAGTGCAAGCGTGCTCCCAATAATGTCCAGACAGCTTAGGAACAAGCGTGCTCCCAATAACAACCAGACAGCTTAGGAACAAGCATGCTCCCAATAACAACTAGATAGCTTAGGAACAAGCGCATTCCCAATAAAAAGCAGACAGCTTAGGAACAAGCGTGTTCCCAATAAAAAACAGACAGCTTAGGAACAAGCATGCTCCCAACAACCAGAAAGTAAGGCACATTGTCAGTATTTATCACATAAGCTTAGCACGAGCACTTCATTGAAAACAACTAAATAAGTCTAAGCAATACAGATAGCCTTAGCAAGCATGTTGCCAATAATCTGAGAGCATTAAAAAGGAACTTAGCTTAGCTTCCTGATTACCTTCAGGGATGAATGACAACGAAACATAGCCAGCTGGGACGTGGATGCTTGATCTCTTAATCCTTCTTAATGTGGGGAGTGAAGATCCCATCTGAACTTGTTCTTAGTCAGTCACATAACTCATGGAGTCCATATCAATAAATAGCAATGTGTGAAGGAAGTCTAACTTCCAAATCAGGCATCAATACATGAAAAACTTGCACTTTCCCCACGGTCCCTTACGGTTCGCCAAGAGTGATCTCTCCCGGATTAATGCATGTTACAACATTTTGTGCAGGGCGGTGCCTATTGTATCAAGTGAAATTATGTTTCAGCTTTGCCCTTTTGGCGGTAATACTGTTTTAGAATTTTTAGGGCAAATCGTATTGGAGTTATTGCCGTTTATTCCTGAATGTGTGAGGAAAATCAAACACAAACTTAACCCCGCTGCGAAAGCACGTGTTCAAATTAACAAACTTGAATGAATCTAGGTGAAATCCATAAGGGGAACGAATCCTCTCTTTAAATTCCCAATTGCACAATTCCTAGTATTAAGATTATGGTGTTTGCCTGGAGAATTCGCCATTAATTAGCTATTGAGCAACGCGAAGCTGGTGATAATATTGATGGACCTTATATATGAGTGCTGTGATAGGTGTTGCATCCCTATAGGTAGATGTGGATCAGCTGATGCAAGCTTGACTAACATGACCTGCCAGAACTGATGCTGACACTGGATTTCGTCCACTGGTGGGAGACATGATGGTCACAGATCCATAAGAAATGCAGCTCAACGAAAACTGTGTACCGCAAGTCTTGTTTTTTTGCTAACTACTAAATCAGTGAACATAATGGGCCTCATTTATGAAACAAACGTATGACAAAAAATTGGGCGTACGGTCGTTTCTACGCAAAACTTGGAATTTATCAATATGGACGTGAGCGCTGGCTACAATCAAATCTCACATCTGGTCTCAGTTTTTGCTAACTACCAAATCAGTGAACATAATGGGCCTCATTTATGAAACAAACGTACGACAGAAAATTGGGCATACGGTCATTTCTATGCAAAACTTGGAATTTATCAATATGGACGTGAGCAGTGGCTATGATCAAATCTCACATCTGGTCTCAGTTCGTGTACGCAAGTTTTTGAGTTGCCTGAACTTGCGTGCAGCATAGTAAATCTGGTGGAGAATTGTATAATAACAGCATTTTGTTCATTTAGATTATTTTTCTGACCAACAGCACATTAGTCGATCGTTAACCAGTAAGATTAGAATAATTTTTTTTCAGGGCTTTATATGCGTAAATAGCAACAACAGACCATGAGGATTCACACATTGTTGCATCACGCACCTGCAGCACTTCTGTGAATGGAGAAAAACAGAAACTACACAAAATATATTTCTCTTAACAAAAGAAAAAAAACTGTGCGACAAGTAGCCTATAGGCTACGTTCATTTTTGTGACAATTAATGCATTTTATTTCTTTACATTTTTATTTTATTAACCCCATCTGATTGCACACACACACACACACACACACACACAAACAACATTAGTTCTAGTGTTGCTTGACATAACAGCTATTCATCATCAAACTAAAATGCAGTCAACCAAACGTAAAAGTTACACTGTTACACATTTTAAAAGGTCCGCCGTGAAATCAGCGTGCAGTGCCCAAACAAACAGTTTTACAAATGTGAAGGATTTAACTCGAATATTGGAACATGACTGGAGTATAAAGCCATGTTTAGGCTACATAATAAATAATAGTTTAACAGCCAAATGTTACAAATATGGCAAAAATGGAAACATTTTGATTCTTGTTGAATGAGAGAGGCTCGTGAGCCCAGTGCAGTTTCAGTTTTGCTCGACGTTTGTGTGCCGTTTATAATAAATGCCACTAGCTTATAACGTGATTTTTTTACTTTTTTTTTATATACTCTCAATATAAGGGTTAGCAATATATTTTTAAAAATTGTGTAAAAAACGTTACCATATGAGAAGGCATAACTGTTACGTTAACCTCAGTTTGCTAATGTTATAACCATCAAGTACAGTAACAGCTTAGTGACTTTGTTTGCACAGCTAATTGGTAATTTATTGTCACGTGGTACATTAATAAGGCTTTGGGAGACATTGCAAGCAATGAGGGAGTGTGGAGATCTGAAGCAGTGGAGGCCAGCTGTTATTAACCACCTCTCCTAGACTGCAGCTTCCATTCCTAATGGAGATGCAGATGTGATGGAGGCCAAGTGGAAAAGCATGGTCAACAATGTTCAGGACATCCACGAACATGACACTCCTACATTTTTCTGCTGTGTACATCCACCTCTGAAGGGGGAAGCAAGGAATAAGGAGTGGCTGGAATCATGTACAACACACTTTTCTTGTGTGCTTTGACGGTCATTGTTTGGTTTTTGGAGTTCTAGCATGCTAATCTCTGATGTTTTCCTGTCTGTTTATTAAAGTACCCTTGCAAGATGGTCACCCCACTGAAAATATGTAGAAGATTTATTTTATTTTTTGGATATTCTCACCTCTTGCTATTGGCGGAAGTCATTTTACTGGAGTGTTTTTGGGGCAAATTGGACAACTACATCAGCAAAGTGATACCAGAGGTGATCCCAGGTGGGCCATGGCTCAATATGTGGACTTACATGTGGCCCTACAGCTGTGTGGATCTCCTGTCACAGTAGGACAGGTAGAGGAGGAACCACCCCTTAAATTTTCCCCCACATTGCTTGGTCCAGCACAGACTCCATCCCTCATGGCCACCACTGGATCCATCTCAGCGTGGACAAGACTAGTACCCAGTGTGGAAGATCCTCAGCCTATGCTCTCAAGCCCACAAACCTCCATGTTCTCAAGATTGCCAGCCACAGCACTCACTAAATAATGATAGTTTGTAGATGAATATTTTAACCTCCTATGTGTTGTGAAATACACCTTTGTTTTTGTGTTTCAGTTCTAAGCAATATTGGTGTATTAATAACTTCTGAGGATGACAGAAAGAGGATAATAATTCAGTTTACACAAAGTTTATTAAAAAGGCATTTTCAAGAACTGAAGTGATTTCCTTGTTTTATTTATTAGTTAGAATGGGTGCAATTCAACATTCAACAACTCCAAAAGCTGAACAATTCAACATAAATGAAAGTTACTGATTAATCTGTGAAATATTCAAAGATTAGTTGATTAATCATTCTAATAATCTCTGATTAACCAATATTAACCATCACTCCTGGACAGGATCAGAACTTGAACTACTTACAGTAATTTCAGACATGCAGACATGTAATTTATGCGATATTAGAGAAGATAATTGAATGAATCTCTTCCCACATGAATGGCAGTGATACGGCTGCTTTCCAGTATGGATCCTCTCATGTATTTGTAGATGTGTTGACCGTTTGAATCTCTTGTCACAGTGTGAGCACTTGTAAGGTGTTTCTGTAGTGTGAACTGTCTGGTGCACTTTCAGTGCACCATATGTAAAACAAGTCTTCCCACACTTAGAGCAAGTATGATCCTTTACACCGCTGTGTCTTTTCTGGTGTATCTTTAATGCAACCATCTGACTAAAACTCTTTCCACATAAATAACAAATGTAAGGCTTCTCCTTTGTATGAACTTTCAGATGGTCCTGCAGGAAATCTGCCCTAAAAGATTTTCTACTGCTTTGGTCACAGTTTTCTAGTCTTTCTCTAGAATGAATAAGCAGATGTTTTTTAAAACCACCATATTTTCTAAAACTCATTCCACACTGACCACATGTGTATGGCTTCTCTCCAGTGTGGATCCTCATGTGTTCATTAAGGGTGTGCTTAAGTCTGAAACTCTTCCCACACTGATCACATGTGTGCGGCTTCTCTCCAGTGTGGATCCTCATGTGTTCATTAAGGGTGTGCTTAAGTCTGAAACTCTTCCCACACTGATCACATGTGTGCGGCTTCTCTCCGGTGTGGATCCTCATGTGTCCATTAAGGGCTCTTTTCTGTGGGAAACTCTTCCCACACTGATCACATGTGTATGGCTTCTCTCCGGTGTGGGCTTTTAGGTGTGCATCACGGTATTCTTTTCGGCTGAAACTCTTCCCACACTGATCACATGTGTACGGCTTTTCCCCAGTGTGGATCCTCATGTGTTCATTAAGTGATCCTTTTTGTGTGAAACTTTTCCCACATTGATTACATGTGTGCGGCTTCTCTCCAGTGTGGATCCTCATGTGTATATTAAGGGCTCTTTTTTGTGTGTAACTCTTGCCACACTGATCACATGTGTATGGCTTCTCTCCAGTGTGGGTTTTTAGGTGTGCATTACGGTTTTCTTTTCGTCTGAAACTCTTCCCACACTGATCACATGTGTAAGGCTTCTCTCCAGTGTGGATACTTGTGTGTTTGTTAAGGGTAGCTTTTTGTCTGAAGCTCTTCCCACACTGATCACATGTGTACGGCTTCTCCCCAGTGTGGATATCCATGTGACTTTTAAGATTTACTTTTAGCCTGAAGCTCTTTCCGCACTGACCACATGTGTACGGCCTCTCCCCAGCGTGGATATTCATGTGTTTTTTAAGAATTACTTTTTGTCTGAAGCTCTTCCCGCACTGACCACATGTGTACGGCTTCTCTCCAGTGTGGATCCTCATGTGCTCCTTTAGAGGTTGCTCAAGTCTGAAACTCTTCCCACACTGATTACATGTGTATGGCTTCTCTCCAGTGTGTATCTTCATGTGTCTATTAAAGGCTCCTTTATGTTTGAAACTCTTCCCACACTGATCACATGTACATTGCTTCTCTCCAGTGTGGGTTTTTAGGTGTGCATCACGGTTTTCTTTTCGGCTGAAACTCTTCCCACACTGATCACATGTGTACGGCTTTTCCCCAGTATGGATCCTTGTGTGTTTGTTAAGGGTAGCTCTTTGTCTGAAGCTATTTCCACACTGACCGCATGTGTACGGCTTCTCCCCAGCATGGATAATCATGTGTCTTTTAAGGATTACTTTTTGTCTGAAGCTCTTTCCACACTGAACACATGTGTACGGCCTCTCCCCAGTGTGGATATTCATGTGTTTTGTAAGGCTTCCTTTATTTGTGAAAGTCTTTTCACACTGATCGCATGTGTACAGCTTCCCTTCAAGATGACTTTTTATGTGAATATCAAGATTTTGCTTGCATGAGACACTCTTTTCACACTGAGGCCATATTTCATCTCTTCTTTTCAATGAGGAACTCCAGGATGTTTCTTCAGTTTTGACATGATGGTTCTCCCCCTCTTCAATCAGTTCCTTAATCTTCTTGTTCTCTTCTCTCATGTCTAAAATTAAAAGTTAAAATGTTTAGTAAAAAAAATTTAAGAATAAAAAAAATGTGAAAGGAAAAGGACATTTGAAACTTGAGATAAGAGTAGAAAGTATAAATATTTTGATGCAATCATTTGAATTGGGTACATTTATTATCCAATTATTGTTTTAAAACATTACAGACAGGTTTCGTAGTGAGAATAATTATTAAATGTTTGATCAACTATGTTTTACATCTTCAAAATTTAAAAAACACGGTTGCAAAATTGTGAACCAGATATATCTAAATATAAAAATGATATTGTTCAAATATTCATTCAGACCTTGTGATGTTTGCAATCATTATGAATGTTTCTCAAACCACCTTTAATTTGTTGAAAAAAAAACGCAAGAAAAAGAAAACTATACTGGTTACTAATGTAATCCTGGTTCCCTTTGATAATGGGAATGAGCATTGCGTTAGTTACTAAGGAAGGCAGGAAGAGCAGAGAGAGTTATAACTTGTGCCCTGAAAAGGGCTGAAAACACCTTAAGCACATAGTCTATTCTCAGCCTAAGGGCAAGTTTACTGTCATTAGGGCCAAACTCGAGGCAGGATGTGTCCACTGAAGGAGCCTGCAAGTTGCTCACTCACTTGACCAAAGCCAAAGCCAGGAGGAATGCAGTCTTTAGCAAGAGAGGCCGAAGGTTGGTCATTTTGAGCAGCTCAGTATCATGGAACTCCAGGATGGAACAGACTGTAAGACTGAATATTGGTAAGTCACCCTCTCGAACGTGAATCTCAAGGATGGTCTGTGATGCGGGCTATTTAAATATGAAATTATGCATCTTTCAGATCCACCAATAAACCCAATCCCCTGGGAGGATTCGCAAGAGGATTTGCTTCAAGGGTAGCATTCTGAACGGATGCTTTATCAAGGTGCAGTTCATATGTCTCAAATTTAGGATGGGCCTGAGACTGTCATCCTCCTTTGGAATGAAGAAGTAGCAACTGTAAAAGCACATCTCAATGGCCTGTGGGGGCTCTCTCCACAGCAACCTTCGCTAGCAGGGTTTGGACTTCAGCTCGGAGGACGTGGGCATCATTGTCCAAAACAAAAAGTTTAAAACAAGCCCCATATTGAAGAGGTTTGAGAGTAGTCCAGCCTAGATGGAAATTAACCTTCTCAGTCTTGGAGCATCAAAGCTATTGGGGCTGTTCAGGGTCCAGCTCTAGCTTAAGGTAGGGAACCTGGTGCTTCAGGAAGGGATAGCACTTAGCTGTGCAGAAACCTTGTTTCACTACAGGTTCCACCTCTGGCTTTGGATGAGCAGGTGCTGACAATGGTTTAGGGCGCTGCTAAGTCATGACACTTTGGAGCGACTAGAAGCAACAGAAGAACTGGCACACTTGGAGATGAATGACACATGGCTTGTGACAGCCTTGTGGGCAGCATGCCGACATATAACATGGTTGTACTTCGGGCATCTCGAATTTTAATCCCGGCTCACAGACCTTTCCTGATCCCATCCCCCTCTCTCTCTCTCCCACTCACTTCCTGTCAAATCTCGACTGTACTATCAAATAAAAGGTAAAAACCATCACCTGGCTCCTTTGGCTGTAGGGGGCAGAGACCTCCATGGTGTCCAACTATTCCTCTGCATAGATGCTGTCAATAGCAGTAGTGTTATTAGCCAAGTCCTCCTTGGAACCCTCAAAGAGACCAAACCGTTCGCACTATACCAGGGCACTGGTTTTCATGGGAGAAAAACACGGAGGAATCCCCTGCAGTAGGGAAACTCTCTTCCTCTCAGACTCCTGAGAGAAAGATAACAGTAGAACACGAGGGGCGGAGCTGCTTTCCTTTAAGGCTGGGACACACCAAGTCGATGGGTGGCTGTCGGTCAACATCAGGCCGTGGACGAGCGTCTGTCGGGCTATTTTGCTGTGTTCCACATGTCAGATCTCATCAGGTTCACATCAGCAGCAGTTTGCCCGATTCAACATGTTGAATTGGCGTCAGGGCAAGTGAGAACTCTGATTGGATGTTCAGTTTAGCGAACGAGTCAGTGCCCGAGAACTGAAGCGAAAATGATGAAAATGAGTATGTAAATGAAGGCGGCACAGAGAGAAGGCTGTTCTAATGTTGATCTAACATGATCTTACCCAATCATTCCAAAATGCGAGTATTTTCGTAACAACATGAGTCTCTTAAAATGAATAAATTTATCAACATAACTGATATTCAAAATGGTAAGCAAGTGCTGCTGTGTTTACTTTTTGTATATCTGTGTAGATCTCGTATATCGTCGTTTCATTTTTGAATGACGAATTTATACCATTTATAGCTGTTGATTTAAACTGCTGATTTTGTCTGGTCAGAGGAGAACGACACTATTTCGACACACTATTTCCCCGTCTAAATACTGTAAAGCTGCTTTGACACAATTTGCATTGTAAAAAGTGCTATACAAATAATGGTGACTTGACTTGATCTAGACAGCTAATTCCTCTTGTGCAGGCGTAATATGCACGTGTTAGTTTGCAGTGTGCTTTTAGATTGAAATATGCTATTTTAGTATCAGGCGCAGTCCTGTTAGCACTGTTAATCCACTGCTGAGGCTATTCCACAGCATTTTCAATCACAGAAATTATGGGCTTATATTCTATCTCTGTTATTATGAAACCCACGATTAGAGATCGACCGATATATCGATTTACCGATATTTTTCCCAATATTTAAGCATTTTACCATAATCGGATATCGGTTTTGTAATATCGGATTCACCAATAAATGCCACCATCTTGTGGGTCTTTTGAGAATTGCACACAGGATCGCCATTACAGCGCATCTGATGGGAGACGAGACAACAACAACAACGGCATGCAGGTACTTGATTTGCTGAAGTTAGTAAACTTTATTTAACATAACAGCCATTAATGCACAAATTAGATGCATTACGTAAATGCCTGTTATGTAGTTTATGCAGCTTGGCTCTAAGAAATAGAGAGCAACTCATGGAGTCATGTAAAATAATCCGTCAAGTCCTGTCCCAATAAAGACGTAACTTTGCCTGAATTAAATAATACGCAGCCATGAATGAGCACATGTTGGAAATAAAAGCACTGAATTGAATTCTCTCTCTGTTGTATATTTGCTCATCAGTCTCGTGAAGCCGCTTTCATATTACTGTTCACTCAGCGGGTTGATGCTCAAGAAATGCTCCAGCACGGCCACCGCATGTAACTTTTAACAAGATTCGCTTGTTTAAAACACCCTAAATTGCAGTAACATTTACTATATAACCGTTATTTCACTAATAAACATCTAAATAAATAAAACTTAAGGGAAATTCATTATTCATTATCTCCGTGAGCGATCGCAGTTTGAGTATAGTTCTGTGTAAATGCATAGATAAACCGCACTGTCAGCAGGCATTTCATAATCTAGAAGGACAAAAACATCATTAAGATTTCTGATATAACATTCCAGTTGAGAAATGCAATAAAATACGATGTTTTGTTTGTTATATTCCAATATTCCAGAGAATATATTCAGTGAATTAACATTATCCAGTGAATTATTCTTGACCCTATAGGCCTATTAAACAGCTTATAAACCTACTAAAACTGTAGTTTAAAATGAAGTTGATATGACTCCTGTCCTTTATTTATTTTCTCCATTTGAAAACATTAGACATTCTACATTTATTTTGCTTATTGTTAATATTAGTGTTGTTGATGCTGATGCTTTTTATAAATAAAATGTTTTATTGTTGTAATATGAAGATTAAATTTAACAAGAAAGACTGCTAATTTTCAACAGTTAAAAAAAAAAAAAAAAAAAAGATAACTGAAGAGGAAAAACCAAGGTGAAGTATGTTCTTACGTGACTCAGTCATTTATTTACTTTATAACAGTAAATAAATATCAGTTATGCATATCGGTTATCGGGCACATAAACTTGCAAATAATTGGTATCGGTTATAAAAAAAAAAAAATCAATATCGGTCGATCACTACCCATGATACACTACAAGCACAGCTCCAATCACTGGCTAGTTCCTAGAACTATGTGGTGCAAAAGCCTGCATATTTAGGCTTTTTTTGCAGGCTAAAATGCCATTTGCCTGTCAGGTGTGCAGAGATGAACAAATAAGGCTTCGGTATTCAGACAAAACAGAGTTTCCCCATAGCATTAGCAACTAGCGCAATGCGAGAACCATATTGAAAGGGAAATACAAAGTTCTGGCATGAAACTCTAGATAGACCTTTCGGACTGCCTACTGCCTAACTCAATCTGACATAATGACAAAATAAAATATTAAGCATATTAGCAGCAGCATTTACAAATCTGTGTTTAAACAGCTGGAGCAAAACATGTAATCGCTCCGAGAACATGCTGATAGTAATGGACATAAAACAGGTTAAATAAAATAAGCATTATTATGTGTGCATTTCAACTGGGGTTCACCATATTCAGCAGCGTAATCTCAATGTCATGTTTATTTTAGTGTTGGGCTGATAGACAATGCCATCACCCATCGCCGATGGCTGACAGACATCACGATGTTGAGCCGACATCGTGATTCCTTCCCCCCACCCCCTCTTCCACTATCCACCACATCCCAATACCGTGTTCGGAAAGGAAAGTAGGGACTTTAAGCAGCCTCCACTGTTGGAACGGCAACGGCATTCCGCCATCATATTGCACGTTTGTGACTTCAGCTGCTACTTCGTGGCGTTCTACTGTAACCATCTGCTGCGGGAGAACAGCTGCTTTGCCGTAGTCGTTACAACGTGACATTAGATAGTTAAATGTTACATTTTATGGTTATACCATTTAATTCCATCAGTATACGATTCTACCACTAGTCTTTCATTTAATCTGTGTTGATTATGTTTTAAACTTAAGCTAATTTTAAAGATTTTTTTTTAGTTTGTACAAAGATGAATGCTGTTAGCAACAGCACCTAAGGTAGCACCCAGACTAAAGATATGTGAAGCAAACAATGTAATTATTGCCTAAACATCCTCCTCATAATCCATCATTTGTATTTAAATAAATGACTAAATGTGCGTTGCGCCGTCTTGTTTACGGTTGCTTAATGATTTTTATGTTCTCAGCTATGGCGGTGTAACAGCTTACTTCCGGTCAATGTAGCTGTTACATTCACAGCTGCTGCTTAAAGTCCCTAGTAAGTGTACTACGGAACCCCTAAAGCGAATAAATAGCCTACGAAATTTGAGGATAAAAAAAATTCTCTCAATACTTTCTCTCGCAATTAAATCGTTGTAATTATACTGTAATTATACTGTAGCTTATATAAATTGCGGGCATCAGGGAGCCGCTACTAATATGCAGGGAATTGAAACCACTTTCGAATGCGTGCTCTCAATTCACTTTCACTTTTGAGATTCACACGGACTCTAAACTATGGAGTGGCAGTACTTACCACACATTTTACAAGATTAGATATTTGTCAGTGGTGCTCAGTATCTGCAAATCATTCGCCATTGTCCTATCAGTCATCTCTCCTTACTCTGTGTGGCAAGTAATTTTCATGTGCTGTAATGTAACAGGCAACCACTAGCTAGCGGCTAATGTCCCTTTAGTGGCTCCATAGAATGCATTGTTTTCCGCACCTTTCTGCATACGGATTCACGCTTTGGGCACACCCCTAACCCCGTCCCCCGATCGTCCATCATGATGTTTCACTGTAGACATCGTCCGATGCCAATTTGGTAGACATCGCCCAACCCTAGTTTATTTAATTCTAAGATTGATGTTTCATCAGCTTTCATCAGAGTTATCACTTAAGATCACTATATATTGTAGTCCTGAAATGCATTATGGGTAATGTAGTTCGGAGAAATGTGTTTGTGTGACATATGCTCTCGCTGTCCAGCGTAGTTCAGAAAATGGAGGAAGAATATTTATATTCTGCTTTTATTTCATTTCATTCAAGTCAGTCAACTTTTATCTGCACAAGAGAGTAAAATGGCATGCATCGGCTAACTTTGTCTCATCACTGCTTTGTCATAAAAATATAATAATGTTTTTTGTTCGGGAGCTCCCTCTGCTACTCAGGTCGTATTTTTAATGGAAAAAATATATAGAAATGATCATTCTTTCTAAATGTGATGTATATTGTGACTACAAATAAACAGAAACAGGCTCGACTGAATAAATAGGGTATGTATCCTTCTTTTGTGAAATAACTATACGCTTTCTGTGTGACTAATTTTCAATCTTGATAAATTAATTCATTTTGATCAATGCATCACTTATTATTGTAAAACATCGATGCATTTGGATTTAAGTTTTTAACAAAACATTGCAAACAAACAGCCGCTTTTATCATGTTCCTTTTGTGATCGCACTAGTTCCAGTGACTTATTTCCTATTAGTTTTCTGATAACTTCTCTTTGTTGGTGAAATGATGGGGTAGTGTGACATTTTTCCTGAGAGGCGTGTAAAGGGCAGGTTTTAGTGAAGCGCAGTGGAGCTTCTGGCCCGACGTTGGAAACAGAGCGTAATTTTGGGCTCGGTGCTACAGGTCCGAGGCTATTAGCCCGGTCCGGCCTGTTTAAAGCACTGGCTCGACAGTGGAAAAGCGGCTATTGTCATGTATATTACACTATGCCAATCCCTCGGAGAGCTGTCATGACAGAACTAAGTTTAAGACTCTAGTACCCAGTTCATGGAAAGTTATCTGGAGAGCTATTTGCTTTCAAGCTGCAATACAGAGTTTTTATGGTTTAAAATGAACAAAAAATCAATCAATCAATCAATTATTGCCGTAGTGTGTGTGTGTGTGTGTATATATATATATATATATATATATATATATATATATATATATATATAAAAGTGGTGTCAAAATTAGCGCGTTAACGCATGCGATTAATTTTTTCAGTTTAACGCGTTAAAAATATTTAACGCAATTAACGCAGGGGCGGGGCTAGGGTTGGCCATCCCACTCACAACTGCTGTTTCTGTCATTTTTTTCTCTTGACAAGAAGTGCATTTATTCAGTCGCATAACGTTTTTACGATCAAATCAAATGGGAGACGTTTCAGACGCGCGCTCCACTTCACTTAAACGGCAGGCGCGAGTCAAACGAGCGCGGAAACTGTACTGTGCTCGGAGCGCGCGCTCTTCAACTGCACGCACAAAAGTGCCGGCGTGCGCATAGCCTGTATCATTTCATATCAAAGCGCGAAATAAACTACGTGCATGCAATAACGTAGTCAGTGAAGTAATGAAGTTACCAAAAAGGCGATTAAAGCTGCCTTAAAACTGTGCATGCATGTAATATATTTTATATGAGTCACATTTAAGGACATGTCTCTGAAATGGTTTTCAGAACTGTCCTAGAGCAGGCCAACTCTGTCTCCCTCATCTAACACACTCAAATCAACTCGTCAGCTCATTGATAGACTTTAAGACCTGATTTCAACTTTGGGGGCAATTTTATAGAGAAATCAGTAGTATTGGGTTCATTGATACTGACCTTCAGTCATAAAAATAAAGATGCCATTAAACAAATATTTAAAAATATACTGTCTTTATGTTGTTTGTACATTAAATTGAAGACTGAATGTGAAATTATTGCTATATAAAAGTATATTTAAAAACTTTAATGTTAGGTGGGATTAACTGCGATTAATTTCAGAAAAATGTGCGATTAATTAGTTAATTTTTTTTAATCGATTGACAGCACTAATATATATATATATATATATATATATACACACACATACATAGTCACGTCCAAAAATATCGGCACCCTTAGTAAATATGATCAAGATCTTTTATTTAAAAAATTCACAAAAACCTAACCTTTCATTGGATGAGAATTTAAAATGGGGGGGAAATATCATTATGAAAAAAATGTTTTTCTCTAATACACATTGGCCACAATTAACGGCACCCTTTTATTCAATACTTTTTGAAACCTCCATTTGCCAGTTTAACAGCTCTAAATTTTCTCCTATAATGCCTGATGAGGTTAGAGAACACCTGACAAGAGATCAGAGACCATTCCTTCATCCAGAATCACTCCAGATCCTTCAGATTCACAGCTCCATGTTGGAGTTTCTTCTCTTCAGTTCACCTCACTCATTTTCTATAGGGTTCAGGTCAGAGAACTGGAATGGGCATAGCAGAAGCTTTGTTTTGTGCTCAGTGACCCATTATTGTGTTGTTTTTGAGGTTTGTGTTTGGATTATTGTACGGCTGGAAGATCCAAACATGGCCCATTATAAGATTTCTACCAGAGTCAGTCACTTATTGATTTTTTTTATCTGTTGGTATTTGATAGAGTCCATGATGCCATGTGTCTAAACAAGATGTCCAGGACCTCCAGCAGAAATATAGGCCCACAGCATCAAAAATATAGCAGTATACTTCATTGTACACATGGGGTACTTTTTATCCCTGTGTGCACCAAACCCATCTTGAGTGTTTGCTGCTAAAAAGCTCATTTTTTAGTTTCATCTGACCATAGAAGTTCCAGTCATGTCTGATAACTGAATATGCTGGAGATTGTTTTTGGATGAGCTAGGGGAATTTTTCTTGAAACCATCCAAAACAACATGTGGTGATGTAGGTGCTGTTTGACAATTTTTTTTTAAGGTTTTCTGACCCCGAGACTCAACTATTTTCAGCAATTCTCCAGCTGTGGTCCATGGAGAGTCTTTAGCCACTCAAACTCACTCTCACCGTGCATTAGGGCAATATAGACACACGTCCTCTTCCAGGCAGTTTCATAACCTTTTATGTTGATTGGCAATTCTTAATTATTGCCCTGATGGTGGAAATGGGAATTTTCACTGCTCTAGCTCTTTTCTTAAAGCCACTTCACTAATTTGTGAAGCTTTATCTTTTGCTGCACATCAGAAATATATTCTTTGGTTTTTCTCATTATCATGGATGATTAAGGGAATTTGGGCTTTGTTTTCCCTCCTATTTATATTTCTGTGAAACAGGAAGTTAATTTTTAAGCCACGGATAATTTCATGTTCATAATCACCCTGGAGTGCTCAAAATTGTGAACATGAATGTGAATATACTTCAGAGATATTTTACTCATAAGAATTTCTAGGGGTGCCAATAATTGTGTCCAACGTGTATTTGAGAAAAACATTTATTTCATAATGATATTTCCCCCCCATTTTAAATTCTTAATATCCAATGAAAGGTTAGATTTTTGTGATTTTTTTTAATAAAAGATCAAAAGGATTAACAATGGCGATTAATTTTCACAGCCTTCTTTGATCATATTTACCAAGGGTGCCGATATTTTGGCCATGACTGTATATATTTATATATATTATGTGTTTCCAAAAAAGGTAGTAAAATGGTAAGCTTATAATACTGATTTATTAATAAATGGTTGGGTTAGATTTCATGGGAAATGTCAGTTTTGTGACATTCAACTTTGCGTGATGACGTCACATCCATAAACAAAAAGAAGAAAGCATTTCAGACATGGCAACAACTCTGTGACTTAAATTGTATTAGATACTATTATACTTATACTATTAAAAATTGTATTTCCTTGTATTTCCTAAATTTTGTGATGTTATTTATTTTAAAACAACTGTTTTTAAAACAACAATTGAAGACAATACCAGCTCATTTATTTTTTTCTTTCATGTTTTACAGTAAGTCTTTTCTTTTTGGAGGGGCATGTTTTGATAGCATTAGTGAGTTATGCACTGTTAATGCCTTTAACCACAAATGCCAGTACACCACAATTCATCTACGCTGAATAGATGAGTCTCAACTCAATGTAATCATCAAAACAGTAAGCCACTGTAACTTGTAACTTCACATCTATGATTTTTATGCTTGAAGTTTTAGAATCTTGGTGAACAATTAAGAATATACACTAACCTATTTGTTGTTCAGTATCTTCCTGTTTTATTCCGCAGGGTTCTGGATCAGTCATGTTTTCAGCTTTCTTTCACAAACTGTTGCGGGTGGAGCTGGACTGTTGGTGAATTCCTGTGTGGCTGGAGGAGCAGATCTGTCAAAATCAAAAATAAATCAGTTATCAAATTGATGCTTTCATTAATTCACACACTTAAATCATGTTGTTTGTTTATCCATCTATCAAAATGTAAAAGTTATTTAATCTGTTTTAAAAAGAATTTACATATTCTAAGTATCTTTCTAGACATTCTAACATTTGACAGATAAGTATATAACCACAAAATGCAAGTTACATGCTGAGGAAAACACTTGTCAAACACTTGATCGGCTACTAGGGTTGGGTATCGAGAACCAGTTCCATTTTAGAACCTGTTACAAATTTCCAAGAACTTTTTTTTAACTATTTTAGATCCACGTGGCTTCGGTGTTAAAGAAACAGCAACCGAATAAACGTGCTGCCTGTCGTTAATGTTAACCAAAGAACAAAAGAAAATCATTTATTGATTTGATTGAATATCTTTTTGTAATTTTTATGAGGATTAATCAATATTTTATTTATATAAAGAAAACTATGCAGTATTTTTAAACTTTTGATTTCAATTTCTGTACCTTAAATTCATTCAGTTGTATTTATTTATGCTGTTGCTAACTGATTTGTTTGTTCCTATTTTAACAGTTTAATGTGTGAAAATCATATTATTCTAATTGTTTTTGATATGTTTTTTTTTTTGTTGTTAAAACGAGGAAGGCAAACATTCCTCTTGTAGGCCTGTGTTCTGTAGGCTGCAGACACAAAAGAACCTACCCTTCATGAGATATTGCTTAATAACTTTAAAAAAATATACAAAAGCTTAACAGAAAGCATTCTGATAATAGTTTTCTGACAAAAAAAAGTACATGACACTGTTCTCAAAATATCTCATTATTGAAATACCTAAAATGCGTGCTTGTAAAATGTTTTCTTCAGCCAGCTGAAATGTGGTACCCTTGCGTGTGTGCACATGCGCAGAATTTTACCACCTCCACCTCATATTTTAGCGAGGAAAACCCCTGTTAATAATCATACAAACAACAACATAGAAAGTCATTACGGTCTTAATGAATTAAACAATAGTTCCTCACATCATCTGCGTTTCCATCCACCTATTTTTATGCGCATTTTAGAATATCGCATAAAAAAAACGCTAGATGGAAACGGCGAGATGCGCATAAATTCTAAAAATGCGCATAAAAACGTATGCGCATAATTGAGTAGGATAAACTTTTTATCCGGTAAGAAAAAATGCGCATAAACTACGATGGAAACACATTTACCGAATAAATACCTCCATGCGCATCAAAACAGTCATGTGACTTTGCGCTATGAGACGGGATAACTTGACTAACCAGCGGACCGATCTCGTTCACAGCATCTATAAGTTGTTATAGTCAGTCTGAAAAGCCTGAGCAAAGTTTGTCATCAAAGTATTTCTGTATAATTGTCTTACACGACTGTGTTCTCAAACAGCTGGCATCCGCCTCCGAAAGCAATGACTGCATTTATTGTGTTACGTCTGCTCGCTCTGAGGCGCAAGTCATTTATATCATATATGGAAATTATTATATTCAGTGGCTTCTCCTATATTCTCAGTGATATTTAGTGCCACAGTTTACCAGGAAGTGACGATCTTGTTCTCTTTGACTCGTTGGATGGAAACGCACGGTTTTTTCAGCAGTTTAACCGAAGTACAGTGGACGGAGGCATATGTTATATTATATATATATATATATATATATATATATATATATATATATATATAGCTTGTACGGGCTGCTTCACAGAATGCGTGCTGTCTGTGTTGCCATGATCACTCATTACAAGCGCTTTTTGGGCTTGTTGGTTAAGTTGTCATTACTGCTTAGAATTTCTGCAAATGCGGTTGCCACTACCTGTATTTTTCGGGAGCTAATGCGGTTGTCACTCCAGTATTTTAATGTATTATGTGTCTATACAACGCGATTAAGGAGTAAAAGGTAAACCAGCAACCGAAGCTGCAGTGCGTAACGTTACGTGGCCACTGATGTGGGAGCGACCAGGATTCTGCTGGGTCTTAAACACTGATCTATAATAGAGAACAGTCATTATGTAGATCAGTGGTCTTAAAGATTTCAGCAAACGTTCGAAACCCAAGCAATGATGCGTCTAAAAATCAATTTCTTTCAATTTAGAGTGTTTTATTCGTATTGTTTGAGTGGCCATAAGGCGTATGCCTGCGTATACGGGACAAAATTATGTCTTAAATACGGAACGATTCCAAGATCATTCGGAATGGTTGGCAACCCTGACTGCTAGGCTAAATGTTTATTACAGTTAACAGACGCCAGAACGGAAAGCACGCACAAATAGAGATGTACCAGATTAAAACAACACAGAAATAACCTTGTAAAATATTGCTTTAACAAGCTGTATATTTATAATTGTATAAGTATACGAATGATCTCACCTCAGAAGACTCAAAGCTGTGTACTGGCTAGCTGTAACTACTTTTACTACTTCTGTGGTTTGTCTTGGCAGTTAGCAGACGACGTGCATTACCGCCATCTACTGGACTGAGGTTTGAACTCATTGGGATATCAGATTTTATATACTCTACTGTGTTAAATGAAGTAAATAAAATAAAAACACTATCCTGTTTACAAGCTGAGTTTTAATTATAGATTGTGTGCCAGGCAGACTCGATAGGTTTTGCAAGCTCAATCCATTATTTGTTGCCCTATAGATCTTTTCTTTTTTTCAGATATATTCATTTCATAGATGTACCTGATAACAACAACTTCTTTAGTTTATTGGCGGATCACACTAATCCTCGCACATTACTGCAACCTACATGTGAACACCATTCAGAGACTCTAACCCCAGCCCAATCCCCCATCCCCACCAACTCAGTGAGAGACTTCACTTCAACCAGACTAGCGGAATAATTGACTTCGGGCCGTTGAATTCTTAGAAAATAATGCACACCCGAGGTGTAACCGCCACGACGTGAACACCTCGGGTGTGCATTATTTTCTAAGAATTCAACGGCCCGAAGTCAATTATTCCTTACTTAATTGATTATCCCTTACATATTCTACACCAATGCATTAAAAATCAAATCGACCTCTCGCTGTGATGCAGGAGCGACCAGCCGGCTGAGGATTCAAACCAAACCAAACAACGATTTGTCCAGAAATCTATTATTTTCAATTTAGAGTTTTTATTCGTATTGTTTGGGTGGTCATGCGGCGTATGCCTGCGTATACGGGACAATTCTGTAAAAATTCGGAATGGTTAGCAACCCTACGGTTAGGCTAAATGTTTATTTCAGTTAACAGACGCCAGAAAAGACGCACAATAGAACTGTACCACATTAAAACAACACAGAAATGACCCTGTAAATGTTGTTTTAACAGGCTGTATTTTTATGATTGTATAAATAGACGAATTATCTCACCTCAGAAGACTCAAAGCTGTGTTATGGGGCTAGCAGTAGCTACTTCTTTCTAGTTTTCTTTTTCTTCTTCTATAGTGGATTGCAGACTTATTAGTGCATTACCGCCACCTATCTCTCAAATGGACCATTGATACTCTATCTACAATGATTTGGCTAAAAACAACCCACATTCAATCACCCTTGAGTCTTGTACCCGTTTAGAGTCTTCATAGAGCTTCACCCAGCACTGCGTGTTCAGCTCCTCCATCCACCCTCAGCCCTCTTGGCAGGATTTAGATTACATAAAAAACATACTTAGCCTATATTCACTTGTGCAAACCAGTACTTCCCAAATATTGTAACATAAATGGTATTATATTTCTACCTGAATTTAATAAATTCTTAATTGAAAAGTCACCCATGTTCTCTAATTCATTCTTTAATTTTTTTCCACCATATATTTCCTTCAGTACATTATAACATGTTCAACTGTTTCATTAATGTCACATACCTCACATAGACCTGTTGGATGTTTGCTTATTAAATGTATTGTAGCTACTGTTCAACCTTGTATGCCCCAATCGTACCCTTGAAATTATTTTCTGCTCAGTTCTGCTCCAACCTGATACTCTTCCCTTACCCACTGTTGACTGTATTTGATACAAATGTTTACATTTGGTATATGTCCTAATGCTGTTGCCATAATTTCAAAATATTCTTTTTGATTATTAATTTTATTTCTAACCTACTTCTTTCTAGTTTTAGAGACAGCTATTGCACGTAAGAGAAATGGGCGTGCCGAAAGGTTTCTCATTGGTGAAAGGCCAATAGCCTTAACCATACATATATATCATTACTTTAGGCTGAAAGAAGATGGTGTGATGCTGTATATTTATATAGATGAGGTTAATTATGAGAAGAAAAAAAAGGTGTTAAAATGATTAATGCCTGGCTCAAACCTGTATGTCATCTTACACTGCATGCAGTTGCTTAGTGAGAAACATCAACTAAACAATTATACAACACATATTTCGTGTTCAAAATGAGCATAAAATGTTAAATATTTTGCCTAATTAAATGAAATTAAGTGTAAGTGCGCATGTTGCACATGTTCGCGACCCCATGGTCATGGCACAAAAATACTATTAATGCTATTAATAGTACTAGTAAAAATCTTTACATTAACTGGCTTTCTATTAGGCCTAATGCACTGCAATAAATCACAACTGTCTGTGGTCTCCCAGTGGCCACATTTTTGGCATTTAGTGTTAAGAGATTCATTTACACACACACACACACACACACACACACACACACAAAACAACATGTATGCCTTCATCTTCAAAAACATTTTTGTCTTAAATTTTAAAATGAACTCAGACAACCTCGCAAGCTTCAGCTTTCTCAAGTGTGCCGGCCACAGCGCTCACAAGGGGATCTAAATAACGACAGTTTGTAGATGAATATTTTAGCCTCCTATGTGTTATGAAATGCCCTTTTATTTTTGTGTCAGTTCTAAGCAAAGTTGGTGTATTGATAACTTCTGAGGATGAAAGAATACCTGAAGAGGATAATAATTCAGTTTACTCAAGTATATTAAAAATACATTTTCAAAAACTGAAGTGATTTCCTTGTTTTATTTATTAGTTAGAACGGGTATAACTCAACATTTTAACAAGCTCCACAAGCCGAATAATCAATAAAGATACTGATTAATCTCCGAAATAATAAAACGAATAGCTGATTAATCATTCTAATAATCACTGATTAATCAATTATCAAAATAATTACTTGATGCAGCCCTACCTAGCACCTGGAAGTACAGGATCAGAACTTCAACTACTTACTATAATGTCAGACATGCAGACATGTAATTAATGAGAGATTAGAGAAGACAATTGAGTGAATCTCTTCCCACATGAATGACAGTGATACGGCTTCTCTCCAGTGTGGATCCTCTCATGTATTTGTAGATGTGTTGACCGTTTGAATCTCTTGTCACAGTGTGAACACTTGTAAGCTGTTTCTGTAGTGTGAACTGACTGGTGCTGTTTCACTCCAGTGTGGGTTTTCTTGTGTTTGTAAAGGGTTACTCTTCGTATGAAACTCTTCCCACACTGATCACATGTGTACGGCTTCTCTCCAGTGTGAATTTTCATATGTTGGTTAAGGTGTCTTTTTTGTCTGAAATTCTTCCCACAGTGTTCACATGTGTATGGCTTCTCTCCAGTGCGGATCCTCATGTGTTCATTAAAGGGGAAAGGGAAGTGGTGTGTGGCCAAGTATCGTGACCCATGACCCGAAACTCCTGCCACACTGATCACATGAGTACGGCTTCTCTCCAGTGTGGATATTCATGTGGTCTTTAAGGTTTCCTTTATCTATGAAACCCTTCCCACACTGATCACATGTGGGTTTTTAGGTGTGCATCAAGGTATCCTTTTTGTGTGAAACTCTTCCCACACTGAACACGTGTACGGCTTCTCTCCAGTGTGGATTTTCATGTGTTTTGTAAGGTTTCCTTTTATCGTGAAAGTCTTTTCACACTGATCACATGTGTACAGCTTCCCTTCAAGATGACATTTTATGTGAATATCAAGATTTTGCTTGCATGAGAGATTCTTTTCACACTCATATTTAATGCCATATTTTGTCTCTTCTTGTCAATGAGAATGTTTCTTCAGTTTTTACATGATGGCTCTCCCCCTCTTTAATCAGTTCTTCAATCTCCTTGTTCTCTTCTGTCAAGTCTAAAATTAAAGTAAAAATGTTTAGTAAAAAAAAAGTTTTCAGAAAATCTTAAAAAAAAAAAAAAAAAAAATAATAATAATAATAATAATAATAGTGAAAGGAAAAAACGTGTTTAAACTTGAGAAAACAGTAGAAACGCAAGCGCAACTATTGCGACTATACTGTGAGGAGCTGGGTTACAAAAAAAACTACCCAAACACTAAAATATGTTTAAAATGTTTAAATAAAATGA
The DNA here is from genome assembly GCA_021397915.2 of Tor tambroides. Lineage (NCBI taxonomy): Eukaryota > Metazoa > Chordata > Actinopteri > Cypriniformes > Cyprinidae > Tor > Tor tambroides. Next base: position 72,240 of record JAFVLL020003717.1, read on the forward strand.
CCATTATTTTTTTTAGAGTAGCCTACAATGTGCACACTATAAAAGCAACTGGTGCAAGCTGGTAATCACTTAAACTGGTCCACGTCCACCAATAGCGCGAATGTCAAACGTGCTCTCACGCTTTGTCTGGCGCTGATCCAGAAATAGATGCGCTCAGTGCTTTTAGCCTTATATCACAACGATTCAGTGCTTTCAACCACATAAAATTTGGTTTCAGACATTTAAATTATTTACTAGCAAAAAACACACTTGTTAAATAGTACACACTGATGTTTGTAAGTTTGTTAAATGTGGTGTGTAAGGAAAGCAGTAATAATATTTTTAGGACTAAATGTGTATTTAACGTGATCACAATTTAATAAAAACATTGTAAGTTGATAATTATAATGTTTTCATTTCCATGTACAGTTATTCAAACAGCAAATAAATAATATACAGAAAGCCAGTAAAGAACATTATCCCTAGAGGAAACTGACAACACGCAGACAGATAAGACAGAGCAGGTTACTTCTGGTATGAAACAAGGTCTCAGCTTTAAAATGCTGCCATTTTTAAAGAAATTTAAACAATAAATACCGTTTTGTGGCTCTTTATTTTAAGCAAAAAAACATGAACATATCAGAACATATTTTATTTCAACCGTGGAAAGACGCCATATACACATTTTTTTTTTCAAATTTAAGTCAAAGGGACTCTCTTTAAATCCATCAAAGTTAATCTACGCTCCTGTCTGATTTGTTTGTCAGACAAAATGGCAGATTCGGCGTTGTGATTGGTCAGATCGCCTGTCAATCAAGCTGTTTGCGAAGGGTCAATTGTGCAGTGGCATTTTTGCCCCAAGTCCCCATGGCCAGGGGAAGGCTAATTTAAAAGCCCAATTTATACTTCTGCGTCGGACCTACCCCGTAGCCTCTACGCCGTAAGCTGTGCGTCGGTTTTCATTTATACTTCTGCGTCGTCGTCCGCGTCGACGTGCAGTACACATGCGGACCGCTAGTCTGCAGTGTCCGGGCATGTTGCTTGTGTAACCCGCAGTACTACGGCCAAAGCCGAAGAAGAAGCAACTCGTCGGAGAAGCATTATAGCCGTGACAGCAGCAAATAAACACCAAATCATTAAATCATTATTTAAAACTACAAAAAGGAGACAACAAGGAGAAGATGGCATTCTTTCAATCTCCACAAGGACGTGTACCACGGCAGATCAACATTGTTTGTCGCGGACAGCTACTGATGTATAATACTATGTACTATAATAAATGATAAGACACTTGTTCTTTGCTTTGTTTTATTTTAAATAAGAAGGTGTAACATTAAACTATATCACAGTACTCATAAATGCACACAAATCTCAAGTACATACGGAGGGAGGGGTTCTAGCAGACCAATCACAGCGCTTGCGGTCCGCGTAGAATTGACGCGCTGTTAGATTTTTGGAGAGGTGCACGTCAGGTACGGCGTAGGTTACGGTGCAGGCCTGTGCGTCTCTGCGTAGGCTACGGCGTAGGTTCGACGCAGAAGTATAAATTGGGCTTAAGCCTTATGCTCTGCCTATGATCACCTGGCTCTTTTGGCTGTAGGGGCAGAGTTCTCCATCAATGGTGTCCAACTATTTCTCTGCACAGAAGCTGCCAATAACAGTAGTGTTTTTTAGCAAAGTCCTCCTTGGAACCCCTAAAAGAGACCACCGAGCATACGTGTACGGTCGAACGCGTAGCCTTTCAACGTATACTCCATTTGATGTTGTGCGCGAATGCAGACGGTCGACACATGCGCTCTAGAAAGCTTCATCCATGTCCAGTGTCTGCTCTATTTTTTCCTATAAGTTATGACCCATAATAAATATTTTTGAACTCTTTTAATCCAAAGCTGGGCTGTCTCATACCCTCTCACTCCAAAGTGCTTATTAATGTAAGCGTCTGTTGTTGTTGCAGTCTCCACTATTTTGTCATTGTTGTTCCGTCTCTTTAGTTTTCGTTTTCTACTGTGAAACAACAGCCCGTGACAGTTTTGCCACCTTGTAGAACAACTGATGATGCAAAACAATTTCAATGTGCATGTGTGACCTGCTCGCACAAAGTACGCACAGTTACAAAAATCAGGTGGTGCGCGTACAGTACGCGCATACTATTGTAATGACGAAATTTGCGTCACGTGCACTGTACGCTGTCCCTCGCGTATACGTAAAAAGTAAAGTATACTTTGGGCTTTAGACTCCTAAGAGAAAGATAATGGTAGAGCACGAGGGCCAGAGCTGCTTTCCCTTAGAAAAATCGGTCTGTGAGCACAGTAAGGAGAGAAGCATGCTCGCAACGAGCGATCTGTTGCGATCAGCACGGCTCATGCAAGCGACGTGCTCATAGTCCTCATATGATGGATGCAAGAAAGCCCTGTCTCAACCCCAGTCATCCAAGATGTTCATGTCTTTCTTTCTTCTGTTGCAAAGAAATTATTAATTTTTGAGGAAAACATTTCCAGGATTTTTCTCTATATAGCAGACTTTTATGGTGGCCAATGGTTAGTTACAATGCTGCTTCAAAGGGCTCTACATGATCCCAGCCGAGGAATAAGCGTCTTATCTAGCGAAACGATCGGTCATTAAGGAAGATAAGCTGATTTGGTGGAATCATACATAAATGATTCCCACACAATGATTTGGTGTTCCCACACTAATCACATGTGTTCAGCCTCTCTCCAGTGTGGATTTTCATGTGAACTTGAATTTGTTTGTGTGAGAAACTCTTTCCACACTGAGGGCAGGTTAAAGACTTTTGGACTCTTCTTCGATTTTTCACCAGTTTTGAAATTTTGTTTCTCCTCAGCTTAACTCAGTTCTTCACTCTCCTTATTCTCTTCCATCAGGTCTAAAATTAAAGTAAGAAAGTTTCTTTTTCAGTAAATGTGACAAGAAAAATGTGGAAAGGACATAAAACTGAACCCTGATGTAATAACAGGAAGAGTACCGTGACCAGCAGTTGACATGTTTGATTCACTTAGTTTTGTCGTGGCCACGACATAACTCGAGGGAACGTGATAACGTGTGGTCATTTTGTCGAGGTAACGACATCCTTATGTCATGGCCTCGAGATGCTATGTTGAGGGAACGACATCCATTTCTCATGGCAACGACTTCTTATGTTGAGGGAATGACATTTTTCTAGTGGCCATGAGTTTAATGCCTAAGGATGTCGTTATGTAAATCAGGGGTCACGTTACGTCGCCACTGATGTGGGAGCGACCAGGATTCTGCTGGGTCTTAAACACTGATCTATAATAGAGAACAGTCATTATATAGATCAGTGGTCTTAAAGCTTTCAGCAAACGTTTGAAAACCAAGCAAATATGTGTCTAAAAATCAATTACTTTCAATTTAGAATTTTTGTTCGTATCGTTTGAGTGGCTATAAGGCGTATGCCTGCGTATACGGGAAAAAAATGTCTTAAACACGGGACGATTCCGTGATAATTCGGAATGGTTGGCAAACCTACTGCTAGGCTAAATGTTTATTCCAGTTAGCAGACGCCAGAACAGAAAGTACGCACAAATAGAGATGTACCAGATTAAAACAACACAGAAATAACCCTGTAAAATGTTGCTTTAACAAGCTGTATATTTATAATTGTATAAGTATACGAATTATCTCACCTCAGAAGACTCAAAGCTGTGTACAATGGAAGCATACAGTATGTGTAGCTAAATTCAATTTGAAATGTAATATGCAAAATGGCAATGCAATATGTAAAATGTCAATGTATTTCTGTATTTAAATTTACATTTCCCCATACATATGTGCAACATTTAGTGCAAAATGAAAATGAAAATTCAATTATATAATTTAAATTTGCCATTTTCTACACTAGTTTTAATATGTAAATTAAAAACATATTTTAAAGCTTTATAAGTTAAATTGATTAGATATGTTTTAGATATGTCCAAGCAAAAACTGTAGCTAAATTATCATTTAAAATGCTGTTTTTCCTAGATGCATTCAGACTTAGGGGTGGGACACTTGGGATTGCATTTTCAATGCGATACTGCATGATAATTGTAGCAAAATGCAGTGAGAATTTAAAAATGCATTCTGAGCCAAAGGTGCAGCAAAAGGGTAGCAAAATGGTGATTTAAATGTCTTTTATTTTTTCTTAAATGCACTGACACTTACATATATGTTTCAATAGCATTTTCATTAAATACCCCACGATGAATAGTTTAAGTCACTGTGGATTTGAAAATTCATTCCGAGCCGAGCATGCCCCCTAGCTGTCAATCATTACATCAAGGCGGGGCTCGGCAACAGGACGCATGATAGGCCAATATTCACCATTAACCAGACGCTTTTCACCTGCCTGAACATCTCTCACCGTTTACACTCGGATTGATGCACATAAGCAACCAGACAGTAAATAATCAACAATAACAACAGCCAAGTCCCTCTAGAGTAGCAAAATATATAACAAGTATATAACAAGTATATTTTGATTTTGAAACATGCAGTGCTCCTGTTTATTCAATGAAGTCAAAATCAATTTTAGTGATCAGTTATTGTGGGGCTGCCACAAATAAACCACTGTATGTGAAACACTGGGTTGCATCCCACATCATAACAACCTGAGCCCAAATTAAGTCTACTCATCACCTTAACTTTAAACGCGTTTGTGGTTGCCGCCATTAGCAAGACCGATAAACAAACTCAGACCGGAAGATAACTTCGGGCCAGGTGCGTGTGTCCAGTGAAACCATCTACTGATGACTTCTGATGAGAACAGAATACCTAAAGAGGATAATAATTCAGTTCACTCAAAGTTTATTAAAAGGACACTTTCAAAACCTGAAGTGATTTCTTTGTTTTATTTATTAGTTAGAATGGGCATAATTCAACATTTTAAACTCCAAAATCCAAATCATAAATAAAAGATACTGATTAATCTGTGAAATAATTAACAATCGATTGATTAATCATTCTAATAATCTCTGATTAATCGATAATCAAAACAATTACGGTACTTGATACAGCCCTACCTAGCACCTATCACCTGAAAATACAGGATCAGAACTTGAACTACTTACTATAATTTCAGACATACAGACATGTAATTTATGACAGATTAGAGAAGATAATTGAGTGAATCTCTTCCCACATGAATGGCAGTGATACGGCTTCTCTCCAGTGTGGATCTTCTCATGCATTTGTAGATGTGTTGACCGTTTGAATCTCTTGTCACAGTGTGAACACTTGTAAGGTGTTTCTGTAGTGTGAACTGACTGGTGCATTTTCATCGCACCATATGTAAAAAAAGTCTTCCCACACTCAGAGCAAGCATGATCCTTCACACCGCTGTGTTGTTTCTGGTGATCATTTAAATCTGCCATGATTTTTTGGTCAGAGTTATATTGTTTTTCTCTAGAATGAGTACACAGATGTACTTTAAGAAAACTTGAATTCTTGAAACTCTTCCCACATTGTTCACATGCGTATGGCTTCACTCCAGTGTGGGTTTTCTTGTGTTGATAAAGGGTTACTCTTCGTAAGAAACTCCTCCCACACTGATCACATGTGTACGGCTTCTCTCCAGTGTGGGTATTCATGTGATCACTAAGGCTTTCTTTTCGTTTGAATCTCCTCCCACATTGATCACAGGTAAATGGTTTCTCTTCACTGTGGGTTTTCTTGTGTGCAACAAGCGCTCCTCTTTGTGAGAAACTCCTCCCACACTGATCACATGTGAATGGCTTCTCTCCAGTGTGGATCCTTATGTGTTCATTAAGGGTTGCCTTTTCTGCAAAACTCTTCCCACACTGATCACATGAGTGTGGCTTCTCCCCAGTGTGGCCTTTCATGTGTACAACAAGGTTTCCTTTATATTTGTAACTCTTCCCACACTGTTCACATGTGTGTGGCCTCTCTCCAGTGTGGCCTTTCATGTGTACAACAAGGTTTTCTTTATATCTGAAACTCTTCCCACACTGATCACATGTGTGTGGCCTCTCTCCAGTGTGGATATTCATGTGGTCTTTAAGGTTTCCTTTTTCTAAGAAACCCTTCCCACACTGATCACATGTGTGTAGCTTCTCTCCAGTGTGGATCCTTATGTGTTTGTTAAGGTTTCCTTTTTGAGTGAAGTTCTTCCCACAGTGTTCACATGTGTGTGGCTTCACTCCAGTGTGGATATTCATGTGTTGATTAAGCATTTCTTTTAGTCTGAAGCTTGTCCCACATTGATCACATGTATACGGCTTCTCTCCAGTGTGGATCCTCTCATGTATTTGTAGATGTGCTGAACGTTTGAATCTCTTGTCACAGTGTGAGCACTTGTAAGGTGTTTCTGTAGTGTGAACTGTCTGGTGCCCTTTCATTGCATCATATGTAAAAAAAGTCTTCCCACACTTAGAGCAAGCATGATCCTTCACACCCCTGTGTCTTCTCTGGTGTAACTTTAATGCAACCATCTGACTAAAACTCTTTCCACATAAATAACATACATGAGGCTTCTCCATTGTATGAACTTTCAGGTGGTCCCTAAAAGCTGTTCTACTGCTTTGGTCACAGTTATCTTGTCTTTCTCTTGAATGAATAAGCAGATGTCTTTTAAAACTACCGTATTTGCAGAAACTCCTTCCACAATGATTACATGTGTACAGCTTCTCTCCAGTGTGGGTTGTTAGGTGTTCATCAAGGGTTTTTTTTCGTGTGAATCTTTTCCCACACTGATCACATGTGTATGGCTTCTCTCCAGTGTGGATCCTCATGTGATTGTTAAGGGGTTGCTTAAGTCTGAAACTCTTCCCACACTGATTACATGTGTGCGGTTTTTCTCCAGTGTGGATCCTCATGTGTACATTAAGGGTTCCTTTTTGTGAGAAACTCTTCCCACACTGATCACATGTGTACGGCTTCTCTCCAGTGTGGGTTTTTAGATGTGCATTAAGGTATCTTTTTCGTGTGAATCTCCTCCCACAATAATCACAAGTGTGCGGCTTCTCTCCATTGTGGATCCTTGTGTGTTTATTAAGAGAAGCTTTTTAAAAAAAAAAAAAAAAAAAAAAAAAAAAAAAAATTCTAAAATCAAACACTTTGTTGATTAAAATAATTATGAAATAACTGTAAAAATAATAAACGTTTGTGTCTTACTTTCAATAAACAAATTTACTTCAGCCAGAAATTTACTTTTGCAATGGTTAAATAAATGTTCAGCGATATCTATTTTTGAACTTTGGCACATTTTTTCTCTATATAGTGATGATATGACAAGGAAATAATAGGAAATTTTGTACATTTTCTTATGCTAGAGTGTGGAAATGTTTAAATCATGTAGTGTTACAATTAACCCCGCTTTTGTGCCCCACTCACCCCGTACCTGTGAAATGCTTTTTACAGACTGTTTCCTTATTGGTAGGTAGCCAAATGCATACGAATAAACAAAAACAACAAACTTTTTATTTCTCTCCGAAAGGTACAGCGCCAAGTTCAAACAGATGATAGAAATGAATGAACATACCTAAAACAGTTTTCATAACATATGAATTTTCCAGTGTATGCAGTCTCATGCTGAATACAGTGCAGTGAAGTGAGCGAGTTTCTTCCGATTAATAATGCGGACCGAGTCTTTTAATAATGAACCGTCACTCTGAGACCCTCACTGTCATTACAACTCATGCGGGTCTGTGCTTAAAACACGCGAAGCATGTTTTAAATCGTGGCCTTTATTTAAATCGCAGCAATATCGCAATTCATAATTAATGTTGGTGGCCCTAGACTGAACTGTGTGTGAGTGTATGTGTGTCATTGAAACACAAATTTAGCTGCAGCCAAGTGACTTTGTGTGACCCACCTTGTCCTGCAGTTTGAAAACCCCTGCTTTAAAACATTACAGGCACAAGTTTTGCAGGTCCAACTATTACTAAATATTTGATTAACTACATTTTACAAGTCAGAGTTCTAACATTTTCAAAATTTTTAAAATATGGTTGCAAAAATTGTGAACAAGATATAAATATAAAAATGAAGCCGTTCAGATAATATTTATTCTGACCTCCTGATGTTTGCAATCAATATGAATGTTTCTCCAACCACCTTTGATTTGTTGAAAATGACAAGTAAAAGAAAACTATACTGGTTACTAACATTTTCATAGTTTCTAGAACTATTGGTGGAAGTATCCGCTTTTTGGAGTGCAGGAACTAGGAGCGGTTTTAGACCTAGGAACTCCATTTATGGGAACTAAATTAGCTCCTACTTCAGAGTAGAGTAGTCCAACCCAGCACTATAGGAACTACTAGTGACGCAAGTGTTCAGTGATTGGCCAAAAGCATGTGAAACTCTGGCACCCAACATTTTTAAAAAGCCATATAAAGATATTTACTCTACAAACATGAAAAACAGTGATAATGGCATTTACCTGGGGCCTGTTTAAATAAAGAGGTTCAACCAACTGAGTATAAACTTGAACTCTGAGTTGACTTACCTTGAGATGGGAAACTCTGAGTTTTTGGTTAGAAAAAGACATCTGCATACTTCGAGTCAATGCTTGACTTTAATTCTTAATCACTGTTATATTATCAAAGGTAAAAACTGGCAGAACGTTAAGTTATTGAACTACTATTAATTTTCATGGTATCCCACAGGAAAAAGAAAAAACAGCTAAACGTGAAGTAGAAAAAACATAATTCAATCAGGTAAAGCTTTAAGTGTAACCCCCCCGGGTCCTCACCACCACACATCGTTCTTGTTATCTATGTTATCATGTTATTCTTGTTATACGTTCTATGTGGTCTCCGGAGGTGGATGCACTAACAAGGAGGCTACAGATTGCAGCCACTAGCATCAGTTGCTAGTGCGCCTCTTGAGATCAGGGGAGTGAGGTTTACCAGCACAGCATCTACCTGCTGGCCTCCGTTACACTCACCCCCCTAAACCTCACTCCCACCCGGGTCACGGCACCAATGTAACCCTCCCAGGTCCTCACCGCCACACCTCGTTCTTGTTCCGAGTGGGACTCGAACTCCAGCATCTACCCGCTGGGCTCCGTTACATAAGCATAAAAGGTTCATGGGTGTAGGCTACATGACTTTACAAACGTTTGATATATTAAAGGTGACCTATTATGCCCCTTTTCACAGGCTGTTGAATAAGCCTCTGATGTCTCCAGAGTGTGTATATGATGTTTTAGCTTACCCTACAGATAAGGGTAGGCTAGCTTGTTAAAATGGCCACTTTTAGGGTATGAGCCAAAATGTGCAATTTTCGTGTCTGTCTCTTTTAATGCAAATGAGCTGGTGCTCCCAGAGAAGAGGGCGGAGCTTCAAGAGCTCATGCTCCTGTGCAGTCCTTTGCAAATAAACAGTCCACTATTAGTACAAGCCTGTTATCTTTACAGAAAACTTACTCAGTTTAAAAGTCAGTCATCTAATTGTACTGTACATAATAAATACGCGTTTATGAATCACACAGACGGGAGCACGGCAAGATAAAAATAATGAAATAGCTGGTCTCATTGTGACATTGCATGCTATTACAAATTTTATAGGTCCCACTTGCAGTAGCATGTTTAGTTTACTCGCCACACAAAGCACGAGGGGGGAACGCGATCGGAAACACGATTTCTCCCACGATCGCAATTTCTCACGATTAGGAAGGAACACGATTTCTCCCAAGGGGAATCCCCCCCAGCTACCACATTCCTATTCACAACTACCACATTCCTATTTACGATCATTCTGGTAGCACATGAAGGCAGAATCAGTGAAAACAGGCAGAGACAATGGTAGCTTTAGCAACATTAGCCTTACAGAGTGCTAAGAAGCTCTTTCAGAAAGGCAAACAAACGCGTGACTTACTTTTTCTGGAGCTGACGTTCATGCACAAAGTGTTGGTATTTATCCCTAAATATAGAGGGGACTTCACCGTTTTTTTTTTTTTTTTTCAAGGGACATTTCCTTCGAAATTTTAATTTAACCACAGCGTCCTCAGCAGCTCAGATGAAGGGAGTCTATGGAGACTCCTGTGTTCGTTGGTGCATCAGAAAACACAACACTTGTAAAGGCTCTTTGGCACTGACATTGTAAATCTCCAGTAATTGCGGACTGTTGCTTTTCACTCAGGGCTGTGCTTATGTTAATAGGGCAGAGATCGTCACTAATGGGCAGGACTTTTTTCTTCCGACGACGTGTAAGAAGGGAGAATCTGAAATTGCTTGTTCTGAGAGACTATTTATGATTTATGGGGATTATAAGAAAATGAGTGGGTGGATTTTTACCATTATAGGCTGGTTGTTTACACACACTGAGGCCACGTGTGATTTATGCATGATAGGTCCCCTTTAAATAAATATCATTCAGTGTCTATTTCAGTGTGGAGCAGGCAGCACCTTTTTACATGTAGTCTAATGCTCTTTGAATGTTCTTTAATCCAATTGCATTTCCTAATTAGAGTAATGAAATTGACATTTGACTTCTACTCAGCCAACAGCAAGAAGGCCCACAAAATAATGAAGAACAGGTGAATAGGAGATGGCCACAATATCAAGTATTGGAAGAATATTAAAATCCAAAAAAAAAAAAAAATCCTCTATTTTTCCCTTGGCTCAGAAAGAATCATGACAAATCATGACAGAATTGACAAACTTGCTATTGCTGAATTAAATCGAATTATAAAGTCCAAACTAGGAGATATAAACTTGTATTTGCAGAGAAAAAAAACAAACATCAAAATTGTGAGATAAAATAGGTAAATGTTATGTAAAATGTTATAGGTTTAAATAGTATTTCATGCTGTAACAGTAATGCAATATGTCCCCTATGAACTGCATATGTGAATATTATGTGGACAAATTGTTTAAATCAAATTTATGCTTTAAAAGTAGAGTAATCATAGCAGGTTTCATTCATAGTCTGTCCATTTAAACTTCTGTGTTTAGCTTCAAATGGCATTTTTGATGACAATATTCTATAAAAATAATTTGCATTCCGATTCTGACATCCAAAGGCACAGCAATACATTTTTCCTTTTATTCCGTGGATTTTACCCGTTTCTTTCCACTTGTTACCAGTGTTTTTCTGCCACCACAATGCGCACGCTACTGCGGGTGACATAACTGTGATGTCTACTCCAAATTGGTCTATACATAATAAACAAATAATCCTATGTATAAAAGGACATGCCGTTTTTGTCACTTTGACACTGTCTGCATGATGAAAATAAGTGCAATGAATGAATGCACCTACACTGCAAAAAATGCTTTTCTTACTTCGTATTATTGTCTTGTTTCCAATCAAAATATCAAGATTCGTAAATCAAGATGCATTTTCTACATAAGAAAAATTACATAAGGTATTTAGTTTTTTAAAGTGTATTTTTCTTATTTTGCAAATTATCTGCCAATGAGGTGAGAAAAATAATCTTGTTTCCACTTGCATTAAGATTATTTTTCATGTTTTAAGTAAAATGCACTTAATATAGATTACCAAATACTCACTAAGAAAAACATTTTTGCAGGGTGAAAGAATGAATGAATGAATGAGGTATTTAAACATCGCTTATGCTTCAAAAAGGGGGAGGAGACCGAAAGAACTTCGGTTTATATGGGTTTAATGAAGAAAACCTGTTCCCGACCAGGTTAGGTTCAGGTTTAACATACTCAGAGTTTTCACTTAACCTTTCTGAAACAAGCCCAAGTTGTCTGCAGCATTATGTTCTTTTCTCAGCCTTGATGATACGTAACACTGCAAGTTGTCATAGGAGATTTCATCTCTTAAGGGGCTTTCACACCGCATAATTCTAGGAACTTTGTTCTAGGAACTAGCCAGCAGGATGGTTCCTAAAGAACCAATTTTTCCATTGGGCCATTTTCCTGGTTGCATTGGCACCAGCAGCGGGAACTCTGAAGCAGCTGGCATTTACAAATGTCAACAACCGGTGAATGGAGGACACCGTAATCGGAGTTGTTTTTATTGGGTGTTGTGGGTTTCATGATTACAGTGGTGGAATGTAATTGCAAAATTTACACAATTAAAAGAGCAAGAAGTTGGGATAAGGGACAAAATATTCTATGACAACTTGCAGTGATACATATCATCGAGGCTGAGAAAAGAACACAACACTGCAGACAACAGGCAAATGCTGTTATCCATGTTCATATAGTAAATATGCTGACATGTGTTTTTACATGCCTTAACACGCCAAAATGTGAACTTCCGCCAATAGTTCGAGGACAAGTTCCCCTGGTGCGAAAGCCCCTTTAGCCCGACTTTTTGCTCTTTCAATTGTGTAAGTTATGCGGTTACATTCCATCTTCATTATAATGAAAACCATAATACACTACAAACACAGCTCCGATCATGGTGTGCTCCATCCACCGGTTTTTGGTGTTTGTAAATGCCATGCATAAAGATGCCACTATCTGCCCCTGCTGGCTAATTCCTAGAATTATGCAATTTTGGAAGGCCATTTGTCTGTGCAGGCTCACAGATGTGAACAAATCAGGCTTCAGTATTTGGTGAAAACAGAGTTTCCCCACAGCATTAGCAACTAACGCAATGCGAGTGAACCATACGGAAAGGGAACTGATTTTTAGGCTCTGTTTGGTACACAGTTCATGGAAATTTATCCAGATATTATATGCTTTAAAGCTGCAATAAAGAGTTTTTTGGTTTAAAATGAACAAAAATCAATTGATTAAACAAACAATTATTGTCTAAGTATATATAGTATATAACAGTGTAGAGGAGGAAAAACAAATACATCCTGCCTCATTTTCAGCGAGGGTAAATGTTCAGAAAGGCACGGAAAATGAACAACACGTTCTACGGAGCCACTAAAGGGACATGGTTAGCCGCTTGCTAGCGGTAGCCTGTTACATTAGAGTACATAAAATGTTACTTACCACATAAACAGAGTAAGGAGAGATGACTGATAGGACGAAAGCGAATGATTTGCAGATCCTGAGCACCACTGACAAACAGCTAATCTTGTAAAACGTGAGGTAAGTACTGCCGCTCCGTACTACAGAGAGTACGTGTGATAGCGAATCTCAAAAGTGAAAGTAAAGCGCAAGCGTGCATTTAAACGCGATTTCAATGCCCTGCATATTAATAACAGCTCCCTGATGCCCACGATTTATATACAGCATAATTACCCAACATTATAATTGTGAGAGAAAGCATCAAAATATATTTTTTCCTCCCATGTCCTATCTATTCCCTTTAGGGGTTCCATAATACACGTCATTTCCTTACCGAACACGGTATTCGGATTCGGACACATCCCTAATGGGAAGTGTAAAATATATTTGATTTATTAGGAAGTTAATGGTTAATAGAAAACACTGATTTCTTGAGTCAGGACTACCCATACTATAGATTACCAATACTATGTTTTTGTATCAAGATACTGGTGTGACTGACGTCCAGTGTGCACAAAAAATTTGATGAAAAATCTTAAATCCGATGTTTTAAAGTGCATTTTTCTTATTTTGCAAATTATCTGTCAATGGGATAAGAAATTAAGAATATTCTTGTTTCAGTTTGCATTAAGATTATTTTTCTTACCCTATGGCGGACAATTTTACTTGTTTTACGTAAAATGCACTTAAAAGGAAAATCCCCCAGGAAACAAGACTAAATATCTTAGACCATTTTTCATCTATAAAATGCATATTAAGAATTTTTAGATATTTGTACTTGAAATAAGACAAAAATACTCGGTAAGAAAACCATTGTTGCAGTGTGAATGAACGAATAAGGTACTGAAACTCTGGGTTTAGCGAAGAAAACCTTCTCCCGACCAGGTTAGGTTCACAAAGTTACCACGATAACTGACTCTGAGTATAAGTTACCTCTCTCTCAGAAATGGGCTTGACTTACCCTGCTTTCTCAGATTTGACAAACCTCCCATTTTGAAACGGAAAACCCAGTTTCCCTCATTTCAGGGTTAACATACTCAGAGTTTTCACTTAACCTCCTTTCTGAAACGGGCCCATGGTGTCTAAAACATCTTGTTCACTGAACTGTTGTAAAAAATCAATATCACATTTGTAATCATGGTAATTTTTGGAGAAAATCGGCACTCTTCATGTGAAATTGATTAACTATATGAAGTGGTATAAATATTAGTGTTGTCAAATGATTAATCGCATCCAAAATAAAAGTTTTTGTTTACATAATATATGTATGTGTACTGTGTATATTTATTATGTATATATATATATATATATATATATATATAAATACACAAACATACAGAAAATATTTTGAAAATATTTACATGTATTTACATGCACATACTTATATTCTTATATTTTGTATTATATATAAATATATTTAACATACATAACATTTTTCATGAATATATACATGCATGTGTTTGTATTTATATATACACACATACTAAATATACACAGTATATATACATATTATCTAAACAAAAACTTTTATTTTGGATGCGATTAATCGTTTGACAGCACTAACAAATATATACATTTTCTGCCCCCATGTCTTGAATTTGTGATCATTCTAAATGCATTTTAATAGACTGAATCATGCAGTGAAAGAACACACTCTAAATGCGCACTCGCTCTAGTCTAGACTTCATGTAATGTATGCGTGCACTCTGTGGGTGTGTTTTGAATGGTTTTTGCAAAATACTTGATAATGTCAAATCACACATTGTTAAAACAACAATTACGATATTATCGCAGACGATACATATAGCACACCCCTAATCGTGAGGTACCAAAAGATTCCCACCCCATTGCACTGCCTAACTTTTGTGCCGGTATTTATTTTAAAACAGTGGTTTTCAAAACAATAATTGAAGACAATACCGGCTCATATTATTCTTTTCATTTTTTACAGTATGTCTTTTCTTTTTGGAGGGGTGTGTTTTGATGGCATTAGTGACTTATGCACTGTTAATACCTTTAACCACAGGTGCCAGTACACCACAATCCATCATATTCATCCATGCTGAAAGCTGAGCCTCAACTCAATGTAATCATCAAAACAATGAACCACTGAAACTCGTAACTTCATGTATTTTCTGTACTGTAGCTTAATGTTATTTCACAGCTTTTATGATTTTTCTGCTTTAAGTTTTATAAACTTTGTGAAGAATCAAGAATATGCACCAACCTATTTTTTGCTCAGTATCTTCCTGTTTTATTCCACAGGTTTCTGGATCAGTCATGTTTTCGGCTTTCTTTCATAAATTGTTGTGGGAGGAGCTGAACTGTTGGTGAATTCCTGTGTGGTTGGAGGAGCAGATCTGCCAAAATCAAAAATAAATCAGTTATCAAATGGATGCTTTCATTAATTAACACACTTAAATAATGGTGTTTATTTTTATCAGTCTATCGAAATGTAAATTTATTTAATTTAATTTAAAACAAATTTACATAGAAGTATTATATCTTTTTAGACTTTCTAACATTTGACAGACAATCAGAGGCATTAACCAGGACACGCATCTGTCAAAGTACAACAGAGCAAAAAGTGGTAAATGCTTATGCTTTTTTTATTTTAAGTGCTTGTGAATATAAAGCATTCTCATGTTTCGGACAACTTGAACATGTACATTTCCAGATTGGCTACAGATTGCATTTAGCCAATAATTGCTTCTAATGATTGGATTGGTGATCTCTCAATTTGCCGATCTCAGAAATCAATCTCATGCAGAAGATGCATTTCAAGCAATGCACTGTATTTACTATGTCTCCCGGTTCCAGCTCCAACTGCAACTCGTGAGACACATCCACATCAAATGTTGATTCAGAACATTTACCATTATGTAGAGTTACACTCACGAGACACTGCACTTATTTGCAATCACAAAAGTACATTATTTGCGTGTGCTTTAAAGCTTTACACTATATAGACAAAAGTATTGGGACACTCCCTTCTTTAGAACAGAAAAATGCACTTCCAAATCTGTGGCAACAACGATGGGAACATAATTGTATTTCCATCTCTGTTGCAACAGTTTTGGAAGTGTCTAAAATGACTGTACCCATATGTACAAGTCATTGGTGTTTGGTGATGAGTTTTTGGCTCAAGGTCTGCATTTACAGTCACACCAGAGGTGTTAAACTGGGATTAGGACTTGGTTTTATGCAGACCAGTCAAGTTCTTCCACACTGACTGAATCAATCATTTTCTTTTTGAACCTTGCCTTATACACAGAGGCAATGTCATGTTAGAACAGAAAAGGGTCCTGTCCAAACTGTTGCTATAATATTAGAAGCACACAATTCCCTAGAATATCATTATATGCTTTAACATTAAGATTTATACTCATAGAAATTACTAAAGTAGTCAAACCTGTTCATAAGAAGGGGGCAACCCAATACTTTTGGCGATATAGTGTATGTGAGGGACAATCAACGGTTTACCGTGCATTAAAGGATTTTACCTTCTGAAGATTCTGCTGGGTCTTAACACCTTCAGCAAACGGTCGCAAACCAAACAACGATTTGTCCAAAAATCTATTATTTTCAATTTAGAGTTTTTATTCGTATTGTTTGGGTGGTCATGTGGCGTATGCCTGCGTATACGGGACAATTCTGTAAAAATTCCGAATGGTTAGCAACCCTACTGTTAAGCTAAATGTTTATTTCAGTTAACAGACGCCAGAAAACACGCACAAATAGAGCTGTACGACATTAAAACAACACAGCAATGACCCTTTAAATGTTGTTTTAACAAGCTGTATTTTTATAATTGTATAAATAGACGAATTATTTCACCTCAGAAGACTCAAAGCTGTGTTATCATGGGGCTAGAGGTAGCTACTTCTCCTTTCTAGTTTTCTTCTTCTTCTTCTACGGCGGATTGCAGACTTACTAGTGCATTACCGCCACCTATCTCTCAAATGGACCATTGATACTATATCTACAATGATTTGCCTAACAACACACATTCAGTCACCCTTGAGTCTTGTACCCGTTTAGAGTCTTCATAGAGCTTCACCCAGCACTGCGTGTGCAGCTCCTCCGTCTACCCTCAGCCCTCTTGGCAGGATTTAGATTACATAAAAAACACACTTATAATTCGCTTGTGCAAACCAGTACTTCCCAAATATTGTAACAGAAATGGTATTATATTTCTACCTGGATTTAATAAATTCTTTAATAATTTCAAAATATTCTTTTTGATTAATTGATTTTATTTCTAACATACTTCTTTCTAGTTTTAGAGACAGCTACTGCACATCAGAGAAATGGGCGTGCCGAAAGGTTTCTCATTGGTGAAAGGCCGATCAGCCTTAACCATATACATAATTACTTTAGGCTGAAAGAAGATGGAGTGATGCTGTATATTTATATAGGTGAGGTTAATTATAAAATAATAATAATAATAATAATAATAATAATAATAAATTAGGTGTTAAAATGATTAATGCCTGGCTCGAACCTGTACGTCATCTTACACTGCATGCAGTTGCTTAGTGAGAAACATCAACTAAACTATACAACACATATGTGACCCTGGAGCACAAAAGCAGTCTTAAGTCGCTGGGGTATATTTGTAGCAATAGCCAAAAATACATTGTATGGGTCAAAATTATTGATTTTTATTTTATGCCAAAAATCATTAGGATATTAAGTAAAGATCATGTTCCATAAATATATTTTGTAAATTTCCTACTGTAAATATATCAAAATTTAATTTGATTAGTAATATGCATTAAGAACTTCATTTGAACAACTTTAAAGGAGATTTTCTCAATATTTAGATTTTTTTGCACCCTCAGATTCCAGATTTTCTAATAGTTGTATCTCAGACAAATATTGTCCTATCCTAACAAACCATACATCAATGGAAAGCTTATTTATTCAGCTTTCAAATGATGTATAAATCTCAATTTTGAAAAATTGAGCCTTATGACTGGTTTTGTGGTCCAGGGTCACATATATGGTAGTCAAAATGAGCATAAAATGTTAAACATTTTGCCTAATTAAATTAAATTAAATGTAAGTGGCATGTTGCACTTGTCCCCACCCCATGGTCATGATTAATGCTATCAATAGTACTATTAAAAAATCTTTATCTTCTAATCTTCTATTTCTAGGCCTAAACTGTCTGGGGTCTCCCAGTGGCCACATTATTGGCATTTAGTGTTAAGAGATTCTTTTACACACACACACACACACGCACACACAAATAACATGTATGCCTTCATCTCTGAAAACATTTTTGTCTTAAATTTTATAATGAACTCAGACAAGCTCACAAGTCTCAGCATTCTCAAGAATGCCGGCCAAAGCGCTCACAAGGGGATCTGAGTAACGACAGTTTGTAGATGAATATTTTAGCATCCTATTTGTTGTGAACAGTGTTGGGTAAGTTACTCTAAAAAAAATAATTAAATACGAGTTACTAATTACATCTTCAACATTATAATTCGATTACTGTACAAATTACTCTCTCCAAAAAGTATTTCATTACTTATTACTAATTACTTTCTACAACCCAAATTCTGGAAATGTGGGATGTTTTTAAAATTTGAATAAAAGGAAAACTAAAGGAATTTCAAATCACATGAGCCAATATTTTATTCAAAATTAGAACATAGATAACAAATATTTAAACTCAGAAATTTTACAATTTTATACACAAGATGAGCTCATTTCAAATTAGATGCTTGCTATAGGTCTCAAAAAGGTTGGGTCGGGGCATGTTTACCATGGTGTCGCACCTCCTCTTCTTTTCAAAACAGTTTGAAGACATGTGGGTATCGAGGTTATGAGTTTCTGGAGTTTTGGTGTTGGAATTTGGTCCCATTCTTGCCTGATATAGGTTTCCAGCTGCTGAAGTGTTTTTGGTCATCTTTAATGTATTTTTCGTTTAATGATGCGCCAAATGTTCTCTATAGGTGAAAGATCTGGACTGCAGGCAGGCCAATTCAGCACCTGGACTCTTCTACTACGAAGCCATGCTGTTGTAATAGCTGCAGTATGTGGTTTTGCATTGTCCTGCTGAAATACACGTCATCTGGAGGGGAGCATATGTTGTTCTAAAACCTTTATATACCTTTCAGCATTCATAGTGCTTTGCAAAACATGCAAGCTGCCCATACCGTATGCACTTTTGCACCCCCATACCATCAGAGATGCTGGCTTTTGAACTGAAAGCGAATGACACACTGGAAGGTCTCCCTCTTTAGCCTGGAGGACACGGTGTCCATGATTTCTAACAAGAATGTCAAATTTGGGCTCGTCTGACCATAGAACACTTTTCCACTTTGAAACTGTCCATTTTAAATGAGCCTTGGCCCACAGGACACGACGGCGCTTCTGGACCATGTTCACATATGGCTTCCTTTTTGCATTATAGAGCTTTAGTTGACATCTGCAGATGGCACGGCAGATTGTGTTTACCAACAGTGGTTTCTGGAAGTATTCTGGGGCCCATTTAGTAATGTCAATGACAGAATCATGCCGATGAGTGATGCAGTGTCGTCTGAGGGCCTACAGTGAGGATCTGAGGATCTACAGTGCATAACATCATCAAAAGATTCAGAGAAACTGGAGAAATCTCTGTGCATAAGGGAAAAGGCCGAAGACCTTGCCCGTGGTCTTCGGCCTTGTCCCTTACATACAGAGATTTCTCCAGTTTCTCCGAATCTTTTGATGTTATGCACTGTAGATGATGAGATTTGCAAAGCCTTTGCAATTTGACGTTGAGGAACATTGTTTTTAAAGTATTCTACAATCTTTTTACGCACTCTTTCACAGATTGGAGAGCCTCTGCCCATCTTTACTTCTGAGAGACTCTGCCTCTCTAAGACATCCCTTTTATAGCTAATCATGATACAGACCTGGTTCCGTATTCACAAAACATTTTCTCTTACCACTAAGAGTTCTTCTAAGCTAAAAGTTTTTAGCTTAGAGTTTTCTCTTAAACCCTATTCACAAAGCTGCTGAGACAAACTTTTACTAAGGAATAGAGAGAAGTCTTAAAGGGCACCTATTATGCCCCTTTTTTAGATAGCCCTTTGTTGTCCCTGTGACAACTTTTTTGACATGAGCTCATTCAGTGGATAAAAGTGTAAAATTTTTCAGTTTAAACAATTATGTTTTCTGTGTTCTATTGTGAATAAAATATTAGCACACATGATTTGAAAGTCTTTTAATTTTCAGTTATTAAAATTTAAAAAAACGTCCCAACATTTCCGGAATTCGGGTTGTAAATCCTATATCAATCTCGACAAGTTAATGATTCAAGGATAGACATGAAAGGGTTCTTTTAATTCTTTCAAATAAATAACATGACTACAATTATGCTGGTCACAATTTACATTAGGGTCCAATTCTCATTATTAACTAACTATTAACTATGACTTTTGCCTCAATATACAGTCATGGCCAAAAATATCGGCACCTTTGGTAAATATGATCAAAGGCGGCTGTGAAAATTAATCTGCATTGTTAATCCTTTTTATCTTTTATTTAAAAAAGATAACTTCAGAGATATTTTACTCATAAGAATTTCTAGTGCCAATAATTGTGTCCAGTGTGTATTAGAGAAAAACATTTATTTCATAATGATATTTCCCCCCATTTTAAATTCTTATTATCCAATGAAAGGTTAGATTTTTGTGAATTTTTAAATAAAAGATCAAAAGGATTAATGCAGATTAATTTTCACAGCCTTCTTTGATCATATTTACCAAGGGTGTCTGCATTTTTGGCCATTACTATACTCTTAATTACTGCTTATTAATACTTAGCAAAGCAGTTGTTAAGTTTAAGAATTGGGTAGGATTAAGGGCTTTTTAAGTAATAATAAACAGCCAATATCCCAATAAAATTCATACTAATACCCAACTAGTTAATAGTGAGAATTAGACTCTAAAGTGTTACCAATATTCTTTTTAACACAGTTCAATTACATAAGAAGTTACTGTAGTTAGATTACAGAAAAAATAAGAATAATCCCTTACTTTACTTTTTCCAAGAGAAAAGTAATTAAATTACAGTAACTAATTACTTACAGTAGTAACTAGTTACACCCAACACTGGTTGTGAAATGCCCTTTTATTTTTGGGTTTCAGTTCTGAGCAAAGTTGGTGTATTGAGGACTTCTGAGGAGGACAGAAAACCTGAAGAAGATAATCCAGTTCACTCAAAGTATATCAAAAACTGGAGTGATTTCCTTGTTGTATTTATTAGTCAGAATGAGTGTAACAACATTTTAACAGACTCCACAAGCCAAAAAATCAATAAAGATGCTGATTAATCTGTGAAATAATCAACAAATAGTTGATTAATCATTCTAATAATCTCTGATTAATCAAAATAATAACTACTTAAAATAATTACTTGATGATTACTTGACTACCTAGCACCTATCACACCTGAAAGTACAGGATCAGAACTTCAACTACTTACTATAATTTCAGACATGCAGACATGTAATTTATGACAGATTAGAGAAGATAATTGAGTGAATCTCTGCCCACATGAATGGCAGTGATACGGCTTCTCTCCAGTGTGGATCCTCTCATGTATTTGTAGATGTGTTGACCGTTTGAATCTCTTTTCACAGTGTGAGAACTTGTAAGCTGTTTCTGTAGTGTGAACTGTCTGGTGCTGTTTCACTCCAGTGTGGGTTTTCTTGTGTTTGTAAAGGGTTACTCTTCGTATGAAACTCCTCCCGCACTGATCACATGTGTACGGCTTCTCTCCAGTGTGAATTTTCATGTGATCATGAAGGCTTTCTTTTCGTTTGAAATTCTTCCCACACTGATCACATGTATATGGCTTCTCTCTACTGTGGGTTTTCTTGTGTGCAGTAAGGGTTCCTCTTTGTGTGAAACTCGTCCCACACTGATCACATGTGAATGGCTTCTCTCTACTGTGGGTTTTCTTGTGTGCAATAAGGGTTCCTCTTTGTGTGAAACTCCTCCCACACTGATCACATGTGTATGGCTTCTCTCCAGTGTGGATCCTCATGTGCTCATTAAGGGTTCCCTTTTCTGCGAAACTCTTCCCACATTTATCACATGTGTGTGGCTTCTCCCCAGTGTGTCTTTTTATGTGTTTCATAAGGTTTCCTTTATGTGCGAAACTCCAGCCACACTGATCACATGAGTACGGCTTCTCTCCAGTGTGGATATTCATGTGGTCTTTAAGGTTTCCTTTATCTAAGAAACCCTTCCCGCACTGATCACATCTGTGTAGCTTCTCTCCAGTGTGGATTTTCATGTGTTTGTTAAGGTTTCTTTTTTGTGTGAAATTCTTCCCACACTGATCACATGTATGTGGCTTCTCTCCAGTGTGGATATTCATGTGCCGATTAAGCATTTCTTTTAGTCTGAAGCTCTTCCCACATTGATCACATGTATACGGCTTCTCTCCAGTGTGGATCCTCTCATGTATTCTCAGATAGTCTGACCGTTTGAATCTCTTGTCACAGTGTGAGCACTTGTAAGGTGTTTCTGTAGTGTGAACTGTCTGGTGCACTTTCATTGCACCATATGTAAAAAAAGTCTTCCCACACTTAGAGCAAGCATGATCCTTCACACCGCTGTGTCTTTTCTGGTGTATCTTTAATGCAACCATCTGACTAAAACTCTTTCCACATAAATTACATATGTAAGGCTTCTCCTTCTTATGAGCTTTTAGTCGGTCCTTTAGAAATGTTCTACTGCTTTGGTCACAGTTTTCTAGTCTCTCTCTAGAATGAGTAAACAGATGATTTTTAAAACCATCACATTTTCTGAAACTCTTTCCACACTGATCACATGTGTACGGCCTCTCTCCAGTGTGGATCCTCATGTGTACATTAAGGGCTCCTTTTTGTGTGTAACTCTTCCCACACTGAACACATGCGTACGGCTTCTCTCCAGTGTGGATCATCATGTGTTCGTTACGGGTTTGCTTAAGTCTGAAATTCTTCCCACATTGATCACATGTATACGGCTTCTCTCCAGTGTGGATCCTCATGTGTACATTAAGGGCTCCTTTTTGTCTGAAACTCTTCCCACACTGATCACATGTGTACGGCTTCTCTCCAGTGTGGGTTTTTAGGTGTGCATCAAGGTATCCTTTTTGTGTGAAACTCTTCCCACACTGATCACATGTGTATGGTTTCTCTCCAGTGTGGATATTCATGTGGTCTTTAAGGTTTCTTTTATGCACAAAAGTTTTCCCACACTGATCACATGTGTGTAGCTTCTCTCCAGTGTGGAATCTCATGTGTTTGTTAAGGTTTCTTTTTTGTCTGAAATTCTTCCCACACTGATCACATGTGTACAGCTTCTCCCCATTGTGGATATCCATGTGTCGATTAAGCATTTCTGTTAGTCTGAAGCTCTTCCCACATTGATCACATGTATACGGCTTCTCTCCAGTGTGGATCCTCTCATGTATTCTCAGATATTCTGACCGTTTGAATGTCTTGTCACAGTGTGAACACTTATAAGGTGTTTCTGTAGTGTGAACTGACTGGTGCACTTTCATCGCATCATATGTAAAAAAAGTCTTCCCACACTCAGAGCAAGCATGATCCTTCACACCGCTGTGTCTTTTCTGGTGTAACTTTAATGCAGCCATCCGACTAAAACCCTTTCCACATAAATAGCACACGTAAGGCTTGTCCTTCGTATGAACTTTCAGGCGGTCCTTCAAGAAATGTGGCCTAAAAAATGTTTTACTGCTTTGGTGACAGTTTTCTAGTCTCTCTCTAGAATGAGTAAGCAGATGTTTTTTAAAACCATCACATTTTCTGAAACTCTTCCCACACTGATCACATGTGTACAGCTTCTCTCCAGTGTGGATCCTCATGTGTACATTAAGGGCTCCTTTTTGTGTGCAACTCTTCCCACACTGAACACATGTGTATGGCTTCTCTCCAGTGTGGATCCTCATGTGGTCGTTACGGGTTTGCTTAAGTCTGAAACTCTTTCCACACTGATCACATGAGTATGGCTTCTCTCCAGTGTGGATCCTTGTGTGTCCATCAAGGGCTCGTTTTTGTCTAAAACTCTTCCCACATTGATCACATGTGTACGGTTTCTCTCCAGTGTGGATCCACATGTGTACATTAAGGGCTCGTTTTTGTCTAAAGCTCTTCCCACACTGATCACACGTGTACGGCTTCTCTCCAGTGTGGGTTTTTAGGTGTGCATCAAGGTATTCTTTTTGTGTGAATCTCTTTGCACATTGATCACATGTGTATGGCTTCTCTCCAGTGTGGATTTTCATGTGTTTTGTAAGGTATTTTTTTACTGTGAAAGTCTTTTCACACTGATCACATGTGTACAGCTTCCCTTCAAGATGACATTTTATGTGAATATCAAGATTTTGCTTGCATGAGAGACTCTTTTCACACTGAGGCCATATTTTGTCTCTTCTTGTCAATGAGGAACTCCAGGATGTTTCTTCAGTTTTGACATGATGGTTCTCCCCCTCTTCAATCAGTTCTTCAATCTCCTTGTTCTCTTCTATCAAGTCTAAAATTAAAGTAAAAATGTTTAGTAAAAAAAAAGTTTTCAGAAAATCCTTTAAAAAAAAAGTGAAAGGAAAAGGACATCTGAAACCAGTAGAAAGTATAAACATTTTGATGCATTCATTTGAATTGGGTACATTTATGTCACGATCTACTGTGTTGGAGCGAGGAACGAGGAGCACAGAACGCAGAGACGCAGAAGATTTCACAAACAACAGTCTTTAATAATACAACATGGGGTAACACAGGGTAGGCAGGAGGTAGGCAGGAGACACACACGTAGCACATGACGTTAGAGACCCGACAAGGAAACATGGGGCAGACTACACTTCATATACTGGGAGAAACGAGGGAAATAGAGGAGACATACCAGGGGCCCGTTTCAATAAGGAGGTTCAACCAACTCTGAGTTTAAACTTGAACTCTGAGTTGACTTACCGTGAGATGGGAAACTCAGAGTTTTCGGTTTCAGAACGACTGAATTGTGTTAGTTCATTCAACTCTGAGTACGTTGACTCTGAGTTTAGCGCGTGCAGCACGACTACGAAAAGTCATGATCAGTGGAGCTCCGAAATTACGATTCACCATGGCAACAGCACCTGACAAAAAGATGTCTGCGTACTTCTGTTAATACGCAAGTTTAATTCTTGATAACTGTTAATAACTTAATAGCTGTTATAATATCAGAGGTGAAAACTGTAAATTATTGAGCTATTATTCATTTTAATGATATCCCATGGCGAAAAAACAATTTTCACATAATTAAATATTCTCTAATCCAACCTGTTGCATTTCTTAAACTAATAAAATTAACTACTGACTTGTACTCAGTCGACAGCAAGAAGGCAGAGGCTCGCAAAAAGGGGGGAGAACCTGCACCTGCACCACTGACAGATGAAGAGGAGATGTATTGGAAGAATTTTAAAATACAATAGGAAAAAGAATAACTGTTGCTTTTGTATTTGTAGGAAATAAAGATGGCCAAAAATATTGTGAATAATTTGTGTTTGTGTTTATTTAACAGCTGTGGCGGTGGTTACGGCATCTCATAGCTACTACCCCTCCATCTGGCATCCTTCCATTCCATACAGTAATCAGTTTCATTTTCAGAAGGCGCGATGAAGGCGCACATTCTCCATGGTGTACAACTATTTCTCTGCACAGAAGCTGCCAATAACAGTAGTGTTTTTTAGAAAATTCCTCCTTGGAACCCTCAAAGAGATCATCTAGCGTATGCGTAGCCTTTCAAAGTATACTCCATGTCCAGCGTCTGCTCTATTTTTCCCCTATAAGTTATGACCGATAACAAATATTTTTGAACTCTTTTAAACCAAAGCTGGGCTGTCTCATACCCTCGCACTCCCAAGCGCTTGTCAATGTGAGCGTCTGTTGAAAAAAAAAAGGAGCAATTTTGATAGTACCATATTGAGCAACTATAGACCAATATCAAATCTTCCTTTTATAGGCAAGATTATTGAAAAGGTAGTTTTTAAACAGCTAAACAAATATTTAAACTCAAATGGATATCTGGACGATTTTCAATCTGGTTTCCGACCACATCACAGCATAGAGACAGCACTCATTAAGATAATAAATTATATTTGCTTTCATTCTGATTCTGGCAAAATATCAGTGCTGGTATTACTAGATCTTAGTGCTGCGTTTGACACTGTAGATCATAACATACTTCTAGAGAGACTAGAAAACTGGGTCAGGCTTTCTAGAATGGTACTCAAATGGTTCAGATCATACTTAGAAGGGAGAGGTTATTATGTGAGTATAGGAGAGCATAAGTCTAAGTGGACATCTATGACATGCGGAGTCCCACAAGGCTCAATTCTTGCACCGCTCTTGTTTAGCCTGTATATGCTCCCACTAAGTCAAATAATGAGAAAGAACCAAATTGCCTATCACAGCTATGCTGATGACACCCAGATTTACCTAGCCTTATCTCCAAATGACTACAGCCCCATTGACTCCCTCTGCCAATGCATTGATGAAATTAACAGTTGGATGTGCCAAAACTTTCTTCAGTTAAACAAGGAGAAAACTGAAGTCATTGCATTTGGAAACAAAGATGAAGTTCTCAAGGTGAACCTTGAATCAACCTTGAATCTAGGGGTCAAACAACTAAAAATCAAGTCAAGAATCTTGGTGTGATTCTGGAGACAGACCTTAGTTTCAGTAGTCATGTCAAAGCAGTAACTAAATCAGCATACTATCATCTCAAAAACATTGCAAGAATTAGATGTTTTGTTTCCAGTCAAGACTTGGAGAAACTTTTTCATGCCTTCACCAGCAGGGTGGATTATTGTAATGGTCTCCTCACTGGCCTTCCCAAGAAGACCATTAGACAGCTGCAGCTAATCCAGAATGCTGCTGCCAGAATTCAGTCCTCAGGTCCTTACACTGGATTCCAGTTACATTTAGGATTGATTTTAAAGCATTTTTCGTTTTCTACTCTGCAACGACCCTTGTTGCCACCTTGTAGAACATCTGATTACTGCAAAATAACTTCAATGCGCATGTGCGACCTGCTCGTACAAAGTACGCACAGTTACAAAAATCAGGTGGTGCATGTACAGTACAGTAGCCAATATTTGAAGTGGATCAAAACCTTTCATCAAAGTTGTCCTAAAACCAAAATGCTTTCTTGTCTTAGGACAACTTTGATTAACTTTTCTGATCCACTTCAAATGCAGTCAGCATTGTATGTGCGTACTATTGTGATGACGAAATTTGCGTCATACACACTGTACGCTGTCCCTTGCGCACGCGTAAAAAGTGAAGTATACTTTAGGCTTTAGACTCCTAAGAGAAAAATAACGGTAGAGCACGAGGGGCGGTGTTTTTTTTTTGTGATGTTACTTTTGTGATGTTAATTATTTAAAAAAAAAAACTCTTCAAAACAACAGTTGAAGACAATACTGGCTCATATTATTCTTTTCATTTTTTTTTACAGTATGTCTTTTCTTTTTGGAGGGGCAATTTTTTATAGCATTAGTGACTTATGCACTGTTTATGCCTTTAACCACAAGTGCCAGTATGCCAAGTTACTGCTTGAAGTTTTATAAACTCAGGCTCCGTTTACACTAGTGTGTCTTCATTTTAAAGCGCATAATTTTTGCTATGGTTACGCCTATTGTTTGCACTACTCTGCAGTTTTCAAAGTCGAAAAAGGTTTGAAAACTCCGGGGTGGCGTTTCAGTGTTAACGGACTAAAACGTAGACTTTTGACAACGATGTTGTGGCTGCCCACATTCGCTCTGCATATCCTTGACGACCATGTAAACAATAACATCATGCTCATTGTTGTAACCATAGATATGTATAAGTAGATTCCCCATTCGATCGCTCCAAGCACGTAGACACGTCCGCCATCTAAATAATAGGACTCTACCTATACATATCTATGGTTGTACCTGCATGAATGGTCACGCGACATGCGTTTTCAGTTGTGTAGTGTAGACGGAGATCGTTTCTGAAACGCAGTGTAAACGCCAGTGTAAACGGGGATTGTTTTCGTTCTAAAACACTGTTTTAAAACGAAAATGCACTAGTGTAAACAGGGCCTTAGTGAAGAATGAAGAATATGCACCAACCTATTTGTTCTTCAGTATCTTCCTGTTTTATTCCGCAGGGTTCTGGATCACTCATGTTTTCAGCTTTCTTTCATAAACTCTTTCATAAACTGCTGTGGGAGGAGCTGGACTGTTGGTGAAGTCCTGTGGGGTTGGAGGAGCAGATCTGCCAAAATCAAAAATAAATCAGTTATCAAATTGATGCTTTCATTAATTCACACACTTAAATCTTGTTGTTTATGTTTATCCGTCTATCAAAATGTAAAGTTATTTCATTTGTTTTAAAATGAATTTACATATTCTGAGTATTATATCTTTCTAGACTTTCTAACATTTGACATAAGTATACCACAAAATGCAAGTTTTATGCTAAGGAAAACAATTGTCAGAGGCATTAACCAGCACACGCATCTGTCAAAGTACAACAGAGCAAGATGTGGTAAACACTTATGCTTTTCTATTTGAAGTGCTTATGAATATGAAGCATTCTCATGTTTCGGACAACTTCAGCTAACTTGAGCAAGATCAGCTACTGATCGCTATCGGCCGATAATTGCCTCTAATGATTGGATCAGTGCTCTCTCAATTTGCTAATCTCAGAAATCAATCTCATGTAAAAGATGAGCGCCTGCTGTGAGGGGTATGGCATGACAATCCGTTTTTTATACATTTGATTACTTGGTTTCTTATTCTTGTTTTATCTGCCTGTTTGCACATCTTTAGTGAGCTTGAGTTGAGTATATCTCTTCAGGGAAAACTGATTAAGGAAACAGATCTAGAGCACCTCCTAGTGGCCATTATATAAAACACAAAGAAACTTACCCTTCATGCGATATTGCTTAATAACTTAAAATATACAAAAGCTTAACAGAAAGTATTCTGATAAGAGTTTTCCACTGTGGAAAAAAAAACTGTATATGAAACAAAATAAATAAATAAAATATGCCTATTATATTATTATTGAAATACCTAAAATGCGTGCTTGTAAAATGTTTTCTTCAGCCAGTTGAAATGCGGTACCCAGGGCCTAAAATTAACACTCGCCAAGTGCGAGTAAAAATCGACGTTGGCGAGTATATGTAACAGTGTCAGTCGCCAATTGGCGGGTAAAATTTTTCTGAAATATAACTATGCAATGTAGTGAGAACAACAGCCAGTTTTAAAAGGGATTAGCTGTTTCTGATGTAAGCGAATAAAATAATCACAAAGCCGTTTTAGACAGTGCACCATTAGCGCTTCAACGGACAAAAACACGCGCAATTATGTCAAAATACGGTTTTGGCGAGTTACCTCGTAAGCGTAGTCTTAAATGATCGTAAAGAGTAAAATAGAGTAAAATAGGATAAAATAGGATATATGACAGACCCGTGTCATCTGCATCAGGTTTTAAAGAGACAGCTGTCATTGATGTAAATCAAAGAACAAAAGAAAAAGAGAAATCACTGGACTGCTCTAGGGCGCGTTTCCCAAAAGCATCGTAAGCTTAAGTTGATCGTAAAAACGATCGCACGAATCATCTTAGATTTGCGGACCGTATCCCAAAACCATCGTAACTTAAGTAGTACTTGAAAATCTTCGTAGATCTACGAGTGCTCTGGAGTAATCGTACATCCCTAAGTGCATCGTAAGAAGACAGATTTATGAGGTCACCTGCAGGACAATCGGCAGATTACACCTTTAACTTTATTCAAGTGCAATGAGATTATAATTAAAGCTTTTGATTGTACTTTATTGTGCACTTTATTACTCGTTTTTGTTGTTTGTTTGTTTGTTTAATGAATTTATAAATGAAATAATTAAAAATGGCAGAAAACAAAAAATAGAAATACACATTTAAATTGAATGACTTAAAAAAACGAATAAAATAAATAATGTAGGAAATACGCTTCAAAGACTGGGAAAAATAGGGATAATCTAAAAAAAAAAAAAAAAAAAAAAAAAATCTGTCAATGACGAAAACCAGCCATGTATTGGACCCGGAAATAACGTCTCTACAGATATTATATTATAGAATAATAGTAATCTACAAATATAACATTAATGTACTATATATATAATTTTATTAGGCTATAGTAGATTAATATTATACTTATCACTTATATAGTTATTATACTTATATTATATTACTGTATACTCTAGCACTCTCTATTCTAATTCTATTTTATCTCTGTCTTCTTTTTATAAAAAAATAAAGACACACACACACACACTTGACCCTCTATCAATTGCATTTTTATTCTCTAACTGCTACCTTTTCTTGAAAAACTAACACTAGCTTTCTTTTTTTCCTATTCTATCTACTTGTTTCTTATTAAAATATAATAAAATAAAACCTTTCTATGTGTATTGCGTTAGGCTAACCGAGACTTGTCATAGCACTTGCATGTAGTTGCTCTTTTGTTGGTTTTGATTGCTTCTATTGTCCTCATTTGTCGGATAAAAGCGTCTGCTAAATGATTAAATGTAAATGTAAATTATATTATATTATATTATATTATCTGAGCTAGGTTCAATAAACGAGCGTGTACATACGAGCCATTCTATAAATTGACATTTCAGCACTTGACCAACGGATAGCGACTCCTAAGTAGCACTTAAAGCATGGCTACGTGCGATTGTGTTAAGTGCATTTTTGGGAAACGCACGTGAAACAATAACGAACGTTCGTAAAATGACTCGTAGAAAACGCTCTTAAGCGCTAAGATCAATCGTTATCGAGAAACGCAGCCCTAGTCAATCATTAATAAATATTCATCTGTATAGTTTATGCAGATACAATTTATGTGAAGATTGTTTTAAAATCACTTAATATTACAGAGCCTATTAAATGTTAAAAATAATTGCTTTCAATTATACTGTAAATGCTGAATGGTTAAAATTAATAGGTAAAATTGAGGGAAAATGCATTTAATAGAGACACCAGTAGCAGTATTGGTATACTTGATTAATAATAGGCTACTTAGTAAAAAGATGCCATTAAAACATATTTAAAATATACTATATGTTGTTTCTACATTAATTTGGAGGTTCAATGTGAAATTATGACGATATAAATATGCGATTAAACATGATTAATCACAAAAAAAATGTGATTATTTTTTAATCAATTGACACAAAGCACTAATGTTAACCTTTTATAGATTTTAGATGTCAATTTAATTTATAATTTTATAGGTTCCCCCAGAAAGAGATGGCCCCCACCCCCTTGCCCCCCTTCAAATTTTCAGTTTGATAATCCGGCCCTCATATGAAGCTAAATGAATAGCCCTGCTCTAGTCCATTAATATGGGTGCGGGGGAAAAAAACGCAACACATATACACTGCAAACTGATTATGTGTGAAACAGGGGTAACACGGCCTGCTCCATTTGCCAAAAACCTGCAAAGGACAAGAATCTCAACGTTTTTTAGGGACAAAAAAAAGATAAGTCAATAAAAGTGTTTGTTGTTTTTTCTTTTTCTTGTAAGTAAAGTAAAGGACAAATTAAAAACATTGTAAATAATTTTAGTCACTGTAGTAGTAATGACTGCCTGTTTTTGCAAAAAGAGTTTCATGGCTGGTAAAAAAAAATCTTTTGGCCGGTAAATTTTATCACATCACCGGGCCATTGGCAGGTGTGGCAAAAAGTTAGTTTTACTACCCTTGTGTGTGTGCACATGAGCAGTATTTTACCACCTCCACCTTATTTTGAGCCAGGAAAACCCTTTTAAAATCATACAAACAAACAACAACACAAAAAGTCACTCAGGTCGTAATGAATTCAACAGTAGTTCCTCACATCGTTGAAAATAAGGGACACTCAAAATATTTGTACTATACTGTTTAGCCTACATATGTACAATTAAATTCCAAAAATAATTAATTCTTCAACAGTCCTGTTGTAATAACTTAGGAGAGTGATTTGTGAATTTATTACAAGATAGCTACACCAATGCATAATAAATCTCATCAACCTCTCGCTGTGATGCGCGAGCGACCAGGATTCTGCTGGGTCTTAACGCCTTCATCAAACGGTCGAAAACCAAACAATGATGTGTCCAAAAATAAATTATTTTCAATTCAGAGTTTTTATTCGTATTGTTTGGGTGGTCATACGGCGTATGCCTGCGTATACGGGACAAAGTTATGTCTTAAATACGGGACAATTCCGTGATAATTCGGAATGGTTGGCAACCCTACTGCTAGGCTAAATGTTTATGTCAGTTAGCAGATGCCAGAAAAGGCACACAAATAGAGCTGTACCACATTAAAACAATACAGAAATGACACTGTAAAATGCTGCTTCAACAAGCTGTATTTTTATAACTGTATAAATAAACAAATCATCTCACCTCAGAAGACTCAAAGCTGTGTTATGGCTCTAGGGCTAACTACTTCTTCATTTGTGTTTAATGGCGGTGGCAAACCAGCTTTAGGTGTGATTCCGCCACCTGCTGGGATGGAGTGTGAAGCCTCGATGAACGGAAGAAGTAATCAAAACAAATTATATATCCTGTTCATTAAACCTGTATCTCTCAAACATTTTAGAAGGAAATCATACACCTTTAACTGTTTCTGTGCATTCTGAAATATAGTTTTAACTGAAATGACACTGATTTCCATATCTTATTTTTTCAACAAGCTGGTTCTCTTCTATATGATTCACAGTGATGTTCGACTGTTTCTGTTATTAACTGCAGTGATCTGACTTTTTTCTATAATGTGGGAATACTAACGGTAACTACTTTTTCGTTCTAGTTTTAAAAGGAGCTACTGCACCTCGGAGAAATGGGCACACCGAAAGGTTTCTCATTGGTGAAAGGCCAATCAGCCTTAACCATACATATAGGACGTGAATGAAGGACACAAAACTAAGGCTGTCTTCCAAGGATCTTCAAAATGAGATGGCCTTCAGCGGCAGAGCCGGTGCATGCCTATGGGCAAACTAGGCAGCCGCCTAGGGTGACAGTACCATGAGGGGAGTAAAAAAATATATATACGTTCTAATTAATGTCTTTATATTTGGAGATTTATGGTATGCCCAGCCATAGGTGACATGACAAATTTAGCTACTTTTTATTGAAAGCATTTGGCAACACTGCAAACAGGAACAGAACAAAACCCAACTAAAACACAAATGAACTTACAGAACTAAACAACCCTGACAAGATGATGGTTGAAGCACTTGAAGTGATACATATGCATTATAAGAATACAATTTATTAAATTTTACAATACAAAAAATCATAGCATTATTAGATCTAGAACAAAATTCTATGTAACAATAAAACTTTTTAGATTTTGCTCTTTTGGGAGGAACATCATCTTTAAGTTGATCTGAATCTCATACCTAAATCTGCTAGTCTTAAAGATGAATTTTATTCACTGTATTTTTTGTCCTGTCTCTCATAACAGCTGTTTAAGGCAGATTTATACAAGAGATTGTCTGTTGCATCATGTCACATTTAGTAAGAACACCGTTGCACTTGAAAGTGCTGGATCTGAAGATGAACTGCTTACTGTGATTTTAGACATTTGTTTCTTGTATGATTGAGTAAAGACGACGATGAAGCAAAACTTTTCCCACACGGAGGGCAGTGATACAGCTTCTCTGTGTGGATTTTCATGTGACCCTTAAGGTGTCCTTTTCGGGCAAAACTCTTCCCACACTGATCACATGGGTACGGCTTCTCTCCAGTATGGACCCTCCCGTGTGTTTTCAGATGTTCTGGCTGACTCAAACTCTTGTCACAGTGTGAACACTTGTAAGGTTTTTCTCCAGTGTGAGTTCTCTGGTGCCGTCTCAGTTGAGCACTATCAAAAAAGACATTCCCACAATCAAAGCATATATGATTCTTCACACCGCTGTGTCTTTTATGGTGCTTTTTTAATGCTGCCAGCTCACTAAAACTCTTTCCACACAAAGAACAAATGTGAGGCTTCTCCTGTGTATGAACTTTCAGGTGGTTCTTCAGGGAATCTGCATAAGAAAAGTTTCTACCGCACTGATCACAGTTATATGGCCTTTCTCCAGAATGACAACGCAGATGTAACTTAAAAGTTCCTTTTTGAGTGAAACTCTTCCCGCACTGATCGCATGTGTGTGGTTTTTCTCCGGTGTGGATTTTCATGTGAACTTGAATTTGTTTGTGTGAGAGACTCTTTCCACACTGAGGGCAAGTTAAAGACTTTTGGACTCCTCTTCGACTCTTCTTCGATTTTTCACCAGTTTTGACATGATGTTTCTCCTTAGCTTCACTCTCCTCATTTTCTTCCATCAGGTCTAAAATTAAAGTAAGATAGTGTCATTTTCAGTAAATGTGACAAGACAAATGTGGAAAGGACATAAAAATAAACCCTGGTGTAATAGCAGGAAGAATAAAACTGTACAATGACTATTTTGATTACTAATTAGAATAAGATTTACCAATATTTTATGTTGTCATATGTCTTGCAAACATCCAGTCTGTTTTTTCTTCATTAGCATGCAATTACATAGGAGGTGTTGAAATTTATCTTTAGCTCCTTACATTCTTTCTTATCATGTAGACAACAGGTTAAGTATTATTAATATGCAATGTAGTGCATATATTTACGTAAAGCCTGGTTGAGAGAAAACACACAAAATAATTGCAGGACAGCACATTCCTAAGGAACTTCCCCCTCCAGCATCTGCAAGTCCTAAAAATTAATGAATGATCGGCTCTGCATTTAACTGGCTGGCCGATTTCCTGCCCTAAATCTCCTTATCTTATGAGACCTCTAAAAACAAGGAGAGTCACTGTTCCTTCTTATCACTTAAACATAATTCAACCAGAAAAGGACAAGGACCTCTGTATCTGGACATCATCCAGGATGACCGTTTAACGCATAATTCAATAATGCAAGACTGTTTTACGAGAAGACGTCCAGCATTGAAGCTCTGCAGATCCACAACGTGACATTCTCATAACCTCGAAACACCCCCTCCCGTTCTTCTCCCGCATTCCACCAGAACGCTCTTTTTCTCTTCTTTGACAGAACAAAGACTCAAACTTTTATAAAGTGTTCCAAAAGGACAAATAATAATTGCTGCTGCTATTAAAAGCAATATATACAATATATAAACAATATATATTAAGGTTGTATTTGATGTCATTTATAAGCTTGCTGTGTATTAGAACCGATGGTATTTTTTAATCTTTGACGTAAACCTTTCCCTGTAAACAGATCACTAGTATTTAGTTTCATATGCTTGGTGTGATTATTTAGAATTTAGGAAAGTTTAATATGCCTTAACCATGTAGTAGATAAAATTAAGGTATGTACTTTGTGCCAAATATTTGATGTTGAACGAAAGCTGTTGTCGCCAGCAATAATTCGGTGCGGATCAAAGTTGACTTTTAGCATCATCATACATGATTACAACACGGATAGAAATCTGTCAGGATATTTGCTTCATGGGATTAAAACTACTAAACAGATGATGTACGCACGGAAAATGAGCCGTGCGGGGCGGGGCTCCGCCCTACAGGGACAATCTGATTGGGACAGTCGCCCGTGGGTGGACCCAAATCGGACCGTTTAAAAATGGACACAAAAGCTTTGCTCATTGCTCGCATGGCTTGCTGATAAACTTTGGCTTCGTCATTGATCGCGCTGCGAAGCGCCCTCAGCCATATACCATCTGGCGAGAATCCACACACGCCGTCAAAGTTCCGACCAAAGAAACTTTTAAAACCTGAACCCGTAAGAACTCTAAACAGACTTCCTAAGAGCGTCATCACGTCACAGAGAAGCCAACCTACCACCGAAGGGCATCCGTTGAAACGCAACTACGACTACAGCAGCCAATCAGCAGTCGCGGACGACTTGAGTGTACTAGTGAATGAAAGATGGGTTCAAGCCAGGGGCATTGCTAGGGTTGGGAGAGATAAGGGGCTTAGCCCCCCCCCCCCTAATTAGCATATATTAATATGATATTCTAAGGCCCTGTCCCAAATGGAACATTTCATGTGCACTTTCGGCCTTGCAGACTTACAATGGCCGCTACGTGCGCATGTCCGTAGTCCACAAGACCGTAGATTGTCCCATTCGTCATTTTAGCATTCAAAAGGGTGCTCGCGAGCGCCCTCGATACGCACTTCTGCCGAGCCCGCACTGGGACGAGCTCCGCAGCAGACTTCTACCCGACAATCAAAGTCGGCATTACGTCACGAAAGACTGTGAGGGTTTAGGGTGCCATTTGGGACAGGGCCTAATACCGATCTAGCTTACTGCAGAGTGCAACAAGTGTCTCAGCAGCCGCCGAGAAAAAGCACAGATTATCCTTATAACAGAACTTTCAACATACACAAATATATCTAGTAGTATCTAGCATTACCCCACATATGCTTGACCAGAAGAAGCAGAAGCAGTTGACTGAAGCATTAATAGAAAGCCAGATAACAGGGTTGGGACAATAAATCGATGCATTGCAAATCACAGTCTCTTGTCATATAAGCGTTCTCAGCTGAAGTGCAAGTACATTTAACGCATGCTTGAATATGCATGCTTTAATGAATGCATTTGGTAAATTTTTATTCAAGCCTTTTTTTTAAATGCATGCATTAATGAATGCATAAGCACTCTTCAGTGGTCTTCTTCGGAAGCATTTGAGTGTGCGGTTAAAAACTAAGCTCATAATCGATTCCAGAGAGAATCGTGATGCATTTAGAAAATATCAGAGTCAATCCACGAATCGTAATACATCTATTTATTGTCCCAGTGTTGCCAGTAAGTTACTGTAAAATCCCTTTGAAATGTCTATCAGTGTGCACAAGTCACACTTTCAGGTGCAAGCACTCCACACAAACTCTGGTTCAAACTCTGAGTTGACAGAGAACATTTATATCGAGCTTTGTGAGCCCTCTGATACTTGTCTAAACCAGATTGGGTTTGGATCTCCTTTCACAGTAGGACAGGTAAAGTAGGAACCACGCCCTAAACTTTTCCCCACAGAGCTAGGCCCAGCACGGACTCCAGCTGTCATAGCCATCCCTGGATCCATCTTGGGTTGGACAAGACTAGTATCCAGTATGGAGGATCGTCTGCTGATGTCAGCGTGAGCTGCCAGCCTATGCTCTCAAGCCCACAAGCCTCAGTGTTCTTAAGATTGCTGGCCAAACCACACACAAAGGGATCTAAATGAATGAATGATGAATATTTTAGCCTCCTATGTGTTGTGAAATGCTCTTTTGTTTTTGTGTTTCAGTTCTAAGCAAAGTTGGTGTATTGATGACTTCTGAGCATGACAAAATACCTGAAGAGGATAGTGATTCAGTTTACTCAGTTTATAAAAAAGACATTTATCAAAGACTTAAGTGATTCTCTTATTTTATTTATCAGTTGGGTATAAGGCAACATTTTAACAAACTCCAAAAGCCAAAAAATCAATAAAAGCTACTGATTAATCTGTGAAATAATCAAATTTTAGCTGATTAATCATTTTAATAATCTCTGATTAATCATTTATCAAAACAATTACTTAATGCAGCCCTACCTACCATCTATCATACCTGTAAGTACAGGATCAGAACTTGAACTACTTACTGTAATTTCAGACACACAGACATGTAATTTATGACAGATTAGAGAAGATAATTGAGTAAATCTCTTCCCACATGAATGGCAGTGATACGGCTTCTCTCCAGTGTGGATCCTCTCATGTATTTGTAGATGTGTTGACCGTTTGAATCTCTTGTCACAGTGTGAGCACTTGTAAGGTGTTTCTGTAGTGTGAACTGTTTGGTGCTGTTTCAGTTCACTATCAGTAAAAAAAGTCTTCCCACACTCAGAGCAAACATAATCCTTCACACCGCTGTCTCTCTTCTGGTGTATTTTTAATGCAGCCAACCTCTCTTTTCTATGAAATTTTAGGCGGCCCTTCAGGATATCTGCCCTGAAATTATTTTTACTGCACTGGTCAGAGTTATATTGTCTTTCTCTAGAATGAGTACGCAGATGTACTTTAAAAAAACTTGAATTTCTGAAAAACTTCCCACATTGTTCACATGTATATGGCTGCACTCCAGTGTGGGTTTGCTTGTGTTGATAAAGGGTTCCTCTTTGTGTGAAACTCCTCCCACACTGATCACATATGTACGGCTTCTCTCCAGTGTGGATTTTCATGTGATCATTAAGGGCTTCTTTTCGTTTGAAACTCTTCCCACACTGATCACAGGTATATGGCTGCACTCCAGTGTGGGTTTTCTT
Source organism: Tor tambroides (assembly GCA_021397915.2). Lineage (NCBI taxonomy): Eukaryota > Metazoa > Chordata > Actinopteri > Cypriniformes > Cyprinidae > Tor > Tor tambroides. The sequence continues at coordinate 110,473 of JAFVLL020003717.1, forward strand.
GTGTTGATAAAGGGTTCCTCTTTGTGTGAAACTCCTCCCACACTGATCACATATGTACGGCTTCTCTCCAGTGTGGATTTTCATGTGAACGTTAAGGGCTTCTTTTCGTTTGAAACTCTTCCCACACTGATCACAGGTATATGGCTTTTCTTCACTGTGGGTTTTCATGTGTTCATGAAGGGATCCATTTTGTGTGAAACTCCTCCCACACTGATCACATGTGTATGGCTTCTCCCCAGTGTGGATCCTCATGTGTTCTTTAAGGTTTGCCTTATCTGCAAAACTCTTCCCACACTGATCACATATGTGTGGCTTCTCCCCAGTGTGTCTTTTTATGTGTTTCATAAGGTTTCCTTTATTTTTGAAACTCTTGCCACACTGATCACATGTGTATGGCCTCTCTCCAGTGTGGATATTCATGTGGTCTTTAAGGTTTACTTTTTGTAAGAAACTCTTCCCACACTGATCACATGTGTGTGGTTTCTCTCCAGTGTGGATTTTCATGTGTTTGTTAAGGTTTCTTTTATTTGTGAAACTCTTGCCACACTGATCACATGTGTGTGGCCTCTCTTCATTGTGGATATCCATGTGTTGATTAAGCATTTTTTTTAGTCTGAAGCTCTTTCCACACTGATCACATGTGTGTAGCCTCTCTCCATTGTGGATATTCATGTGTTCATTAAGCATTTCTTTTAATCTGAAGCTCTTTCCACACTGATCACATGTGTGTGGTTTCTCTCCAGTGTGGATTTTCATGTGTTTGTTAATGTTTCCTTTATGTGTGAAACTCTTGCCACACTGATCACATGTGTGTGGCCTCTCTCCATTGTGGATATTCATGTGTTGATTAAGCGTTTTTTTTAGTCTGAAGCTCTTTCCACACTGATCACATGTGTGTGGCCTCTCTCCATTGTGGATATTCATGTGTTGATTAAGCATTTCTTTTAGTCTGAAGCTCTTTCCACACTGATCACATGTGTGTGGCCTCTCTCCATTGTGGATATTCATGTGTTCATTAAGCATTTCTTTTAGGCTGAAGCTCTTTCCACACTGATCACATGTGTGTGGTTTCTCTCCAGTGTGGATTTTCATGTGTTTGTTAAGGCTTCCTTTTTGTGTGAAACTCTTGCCACACTGATCACATGTGTGTGGCCTCTCTCCATTGTGGATATTCATGTGTTGATTAAGCGTTTTTTTTAGTCTGAAGCTCTTTCCACACTGATCACATGTGTGTGGCCTCTCCCCAGCATGAATATTCATGTGTTTTGTAAGGTTTCCTTTTATTGTGAAAGTCTTTTCACACTGATTACATGTGTACAGCTTCCCTTCAAGATGACATTTTATGTGAATATCAATATTTTGCTTGCATAAGAGACTCTTTTCACATTGAGGCCATATTTTGTCTCCTTTTTTAAATGAGGAACTCCAGGATGTTTCTTCAGTTTTCACATGATGGTTCTCCCCCTCTTCAATCAGTTCTTCAGTCTCCTTGTTCTCTTCTATCAGGTCTAAAATTAAAGTAAAAATAATTCATTAAAAAAAAGTTCATTAAATTTTTAAAGAAAAAAAAATGTGAAAGGAAAAAGACATGAAACAGGAGAAAACAGTAGAAAACATAAATATGTTGATGCATTCATTTGGGTACATTTATTATTCAATTATTATTTTTAAAACATTGCAGGCACTGTAACATGCTGGTGCTCTAAAGAGGAACAACGAAGGAGAGAAATCCACAAAAGTCGTTTAATTATAAATCCAAGAGCAAACAAGGCAGGTGTAGCACAAACACAAACGTAAGAATAACAAATAACCAGCAAAGGAACTGAACAAAGCACGGAGTATAAATAATGGGGTTAATGAAACAGAAACACCTGAGTAATAAGTAACCAAGGAAACTAATGAGGAGCTGATCAGAAATAAATTGTGCAGGAGAACAGGAACTGAAAGTAACAACAGAAGTTCATAACTTTGTGACAGGCACAGGCTTTGTATTGAGAAATATTACTAAATGTTTGATTAACTACATTTTACAAGTCAGAGTTGTAACATTTAAAAAAAACAAAAAAAAAAAAGTAAAAATCTGGTTTCAAAAATCGTGAACTAGATATAAATAAATATAAAAATGAAACCATTCAGATAATATTTATTCTGACCTCCCGATGTTTGCAATCAGTATGAATGTTTCTCAAACCACCATTAAATTGTTGAAAACAACAAGTAAAAGAAAACTATACTGTTACTAACACAACGCTACTTCCCTGCTTTACTAAAGAAGGGAGGAAGAGCAGAGAGAGTTATAACTTGTGCTCTTAACCCTTGTACACTGTTTGGGGTATTTTTGGACCCCAGAGGATGTTTGCTGAATTTAAAAAAAAAAAAGTTCTCTTAGTCCAAATGGCATGAGACTTTGTATACATGTCAACACTTTCTAGATCTACAAATAAAAAAAATAAAAAAAATAAAATAAAAATCTGAATATCTGTTTTTGTCAGCATGAAAAAAAAAGTCACACTCATGATGTTCGCTTAGAAAACGGATTACATTCATCCTCAAAATCAGAAAAAAAAAAAAAAAAAAAAACAGAAAACACACAGAGAGAAATGAAGTGGCATACTTCAAAATATCCACAATGCAAACTGATCATGCTCGCACACACACACACAGAGAGAAGAAAACCGCAGGAAGAAGATGAGATGCTACCTGTGTACCCGTGTACAGGATCAGAAATCATAATGTAACATTATTGAAAAACTGATTTTTTTTGTCATTACAAAACGTGTTAAACTTTGACCAAAAAAAAAAAAAAAAAAAAAAAAAAATCAGTTTTATT
>JAFVLL020003719.1:0-20000 GCA_021397915.2 Tor tambroides
GCAGTCTTAAGTCGCTGGGGTATATTTGTAGCAATAGCCAAAAATACACTGTATGGGTCAAAATTATCAATTTTTCTTTTATGCCAAAAATCATTGGGATATTAAGATCATGTTCCATGAAGATATTTAGTAAATTTCTTACTGTAAATTTATCAAAACTTAATTTTTGATTAATAATATGCATTGCTAAGAACTTCATTTGAACAACTTTAAAGGTGATTTTCTCAATATTTAGATTTTTTTGCACCCTCAGATTCCAGATTTTCAAATAGTTGTATCTCAGACAAATATTGTCCTATCCTAACAAACCATACATCAATGGAAAGATTATTTATTCAGCTTTCAGATGATGCATGAATCTCAATTTCGAAGACTGGTTTTGTGGTCCAGGGTCACAAATAATGAACAGAAATGGGCTGTTTTGATATTCTTATTAGGCCTGCAAATAATAGAATTTAAATTTCAAGTTATTTTAATGTTATTTACTGATTTCGTGTGGGGTCAGCACACCGTATTGTGATATAACTGCACATCCAGAACAAGCTAAACTGTGTTCCTGAGTGACTTTTGTTGTCTATTTATCAGTAAATCATGACTAAATGCTCAACTTCACAGCAGCTACCTAATATAAATGATATATATATTAAATGACACAGAAAGCAAATAGAGGATAATATCAGCCCACTCCTCTCGCTGCAGATGTGAGTGAGCTGATGTGTATATTTACTGACAGATGTGGTTTGTGTTGACGTAGCTCCTCCTCCACCCAAGAGAGCCCCAACAACTGCACTCTCAATGCGATCCAAGTCCATGACATCTGAATTAGAAGAATTAGGTGAGTTAAATCTGATAAATCACTGCTATTTTACTACAATCACTGTGGTGTTTAAGTCAAGCATCACTATTACTATTGGTTTGATTAGGGTTAGTTCAATCTCTAAAGGCTGGTTTATACTTCTGCGTCAGCCCAAGAGTTTAATTGTTGTTTGTTTTTGTTTTTTGCAATATCTGGGATAAATGAAGTGACAGTTCAGTTCTTCTGGTCCTCATATAATAGGTCAAAACATCATTAGGATTTTGGGTGGTCACGTATCATAATGTGATAATCAACATTATGGCGCTTTTGATTGAGCTTGCTTATATTATACCGGGAATATTCCTTTCAAAAGAACCCGATCATGAGGCATTCGTTCGTGATTCATCCTGCACTGGTCTCTGTATGTTTGTTGCTGTGTGCAACCAGGAAGGATGATGCAATATGAAGTTGTCTATTTATTGTATTTGAATTATTTCTGTGTGAATAAAATACCTTTCTTTGTTCCCAAACCTAATTTTGATGGGGAGTCCAGAACTGATGTGCAATGAGAATGTAATATTTCTGCTTCCTTTTGTGAGGATGAATTTTGAGTTTTGTAAGATGGCATCACATTCTTGGGATTGTGGTGACAGGAATAACAGAGATTGATTGGTCTGTCAAATTTTATATAAAAAAGTCAAAACTTGAATGACTTCCCATACCACTACAATTTTCGTGCAAGATTGTTTTTAGTCCTGATGCAAGCGGTGATCGAGCTGGATCAGTGGCTCTCAACCCAACACAATCTCTACAAGACGGCCTAACATGGTTTACAAGAAGACAAAACAAGCTTTAAAATAAGCTTAAACCATTAAACATTCATAAGCCATTCTTATTTTAATACAGTTTAATAGAGGGGGTTTTTTTTAGTGAAATGTAAAAAAAAAAAAAAAGTGTTTTCTTGTAGGTACCTTTTTTATTTTCTTTGTCCTAATATTTTGTTGGATTCAGTCGTGCTGCTGTCCACGGCTCTGAAAATGATCTGAATTTGTTGTTTACTACAATGCAAGCACTAACGATGTTCCATATGCAATTCCTTTATGCTGTATCCCTGTGGTTAGATGTCAAACTGTTGGAGAGAATGGATGCCTGTGTTTGAGATCGAATGCAATTTTTACTCCTGTCCCTCAGACATTGTTGTCTTTTGCAGATAAAGTTGAAGAGACTGTGCAGCCACAGAAGCTTGTCCATGAAAAAGCCTCATTGGACAAAGTTGCCACGATCAAGCCCCGCCCTTCAAGTCGCTTTTTGGCCTCACCCATGGATTTTAATGTTAGTTGCTTTTGTCTTGTTTTCAATTAAACGTGAACTCCAGTTTTAGATTATAATCATAATGTGTAATTATATGTGTACATTGAGCTCTTATCAATAAATCTGTTTTACAGCCATCCACATCTGAAAGGCCAGGAGTTGCTGTAGTTCCCCCTAGTGTTCCTGGAAGATCCCATGGAAGTTATGTTCGTGTGCCAAAAAGCTCTATGAGAAGACAAAAGTCCATCGGTAAATATTTCCTTGATATTTTAGATGCTCAACTGAAAAGATGTGACTGTCAAAAAAACTAAGCAAAAGCTAAACAGCCTATTGAGGTTTTAGTCTATACACGCTGCATGTTTCTTTCTCAAGGAATCGCAGGAGAAGAAAAGAAGTTCCTGATAGCTCCACTGCTCAAGTTCACCAGAAGTCTCTCTATGCCTGACACGTCTGAGGATATTCCCCCACCTCCAGGCATTTCTCCTCCATCCCCACCTTACAACCTCAGTACTCCTAAGGCACAAGGATATGAGCCCAACCAGTCCATTTACACACAGAACTCAACCAGCAGATGCCACACTATAGACAGAGACCTGGTCGGGTACCATCGGCAGAACTTTGAACAATATGACACTCAATCTCCTTCGGCTGCCCAGCAAAACTTGTGTTCCCATAACAGGGCCCATGTGCCAGAGAACCCATATTCAGACATAGTTAGCAAAACTTTGTATATCCCACCAAAACCAGCTCGTAGGAAGGGGATATTGGTAAAGCAGCCAAATGTTGAGGATAGCCCTGAGAAAATCTGTTCAATCCCAATACCTACCATTATAGTCAAAGAGCCTTCAACTAGCAGTAGTGGCAAAAGCAGCCGAGGAAGTAGCATGGAAATTGAGACTACAGCATCTGAGCAGCCAGGCCAACTACGGCCAGATGGCAGTCACAGCCCTTTTGCAGCTGCTATTGCCGGGGCAGTACGTGACCGCGAGAAGCGTCTTGAAGCACGTAAGAACTCCCCAGCATTCCTGTCGATGGATCTTGGAGATGAAGATCCATTTATCCCTACCCCTCGTTTACGCCAGTCTATGTCCATAGATGAAGGCATGTTTTCCAGTGATAAGAGTTTACAACAGCTTATGGCTCCTCCGGCTTCTTTATTAGAGGCCCAGCAAATTGGAAGTGGAGGCAACATGAATGACTTTACCATCCCAGTACCAAAACCTGAGCCCCTCACAACACGCACCGGGAGCTGCCTCAATACAGACAGTCCCATCAGTCTCATTGATGGAGATTTCCAAAACCAGACCATAGGAAAGACTCGTGATATTTGTCCACCCTTGGCTCTGGGTCTAGCTGCAAGTAATAGAACTCTGAAGGAGCAAGTGCAACCCCCTCTTCCTCCACCTAAAGGAGAATCTCACAAAGCAAACCTCAACCAGCCACTCTTCATAGACACCAAGCTACAGTCCAATATCGAAGCCAACTTTGTTGCCACAGCTGCAGTGGTTCAAGCAAAAGATTGTGGAGGTTTGTTTAGACACTCAAGAGAGTCCAATCACGAAACAGAAAAGGCAAAGGAAAGCAATCAATCTGAGCAGTCGAAGAACACCAATAACACATCACAACAACAGAACTCAGCGGGACTACTCATGGTCCACACGCAAGATAAGGCCAAGCCACAAGTAAACAGTCAGCCTGATAGATTAGAACAAGAAGAGTCCTCAGGAATGGACTGTGCACCCATTGATTCCAACATCAAACTTACAGCCCCCAACTCCCAGCCACCTCATACGAGGAACGTTGTCACCTCTGTGGAGGAGCCTGTCAAGTTTCCCTGTAGCATTCCTCCTCCCCCAATGACCTCAGTGGATATTGATGAAGAGTTTGACATAGCTGAACCCCTGCCTCCACCTCTGGAGTTTGCCAACAGCATTGATGTTCCTGAGGACCAGGTAGCAGAGATTCTCAAGCAGAAAAAGAATAATGCAACAATAGGACCTGTTTATCATTCACGTGCTTCTAAAACTGACGGTGTGGAGTCCAAGTGTCTTTCGGGGCTTATAAACTGCATGACTCCTCAGACCTACCCTCCACCACCTCCAGAAATGTTTGATCCCATTACAGACTCGGGCATTGAGGAAGCCGACAGTCGGAACAGTGGGGACCCTCACTTTGAGGCCAACAGTACAATTTCCACAGTGTCCAGTATATCTACTCTTTCATCAGAGGGAATAGACGACACATGTATAGCCTATGCAGACGGGACTCTTTTGGTGGACCGACCACCTGTTCCACCAAAGCCAAAAATGAAGCCCATAATCAACAAAAGCAATGCACTTTATAGGGACCCTTTGATACACGAGTGCATAGAGTCCTTTGGACAGCCACCACCAGCCCCTCCGCCACCCCTGGGTTGTGGAGCACAATCTGAGCTTCGCAAAAAGCTTGCTCAGCGAGGCACTAAACTGTGGGACCCCCATGAGCTCCCAAACCCCCTCATACCCAATGCAGATCCTAAAGCTAATGTGATCAATGAGCTCAGCTCCAAACTTCAGCAGATGAACAAAGACAGATTTCCAACACAGGGAGGGTCACCGCCTCCAGGATCCAGAAGCACTGGATCAAGGTAAGCAGCACAATAACAGCCTAGACTGTCCCCTGTGCAACATTCCTGAACAAAATAACCAAATGAGATTAGGAAAAAACGTAAAAATTCAGACAGTGTCTCACTCTTAGCTATATACAAGCTGTCTAAAGAAACAGGTCACTTGAACTGAAAGCTGAGTATATTGATGTATAGATTGGACACTCCTGGGGTAGATCAAGGACAACAAATGAAATAAGATTAAAACTCAGCATATGTTTCAGCTATGAGGTAATCTTTTATTGCAGGGGTAGCCAACCTTCAGGACACACCTGCCTGTGATTTTAAAGAACCCTGAACACCTTGATCCTCCGGGAGCAGGACTGGACAAACCTGCTTCAATTAAATTAAGATATACCAAGATAAATTGTTGAGAACATTTGTTAGAGAGTCATGACCTCTGTAAGAATATATGAATTAGTGAATTTACAATACTGAGAAAATCCCAGCAAGCAGTCCTTCTGTCATTTTAGGCGCTTTCGCACCGGAGGAACCTTTTCATAGTTCCTAGAACTATTGGCGGAAGTTCCCGTTTTTTGGCGCATTCGCACCACAGGAACTAGGAATGTATTTAGTTCTAGGAACTCCATTTGGGGGAACTAATTTAGCTCCCACTTCAGAGTAGGGTCTAAAACAATTCTCTAGGAACTATCAGTGATGTGAGTGTACGTTGATTGGCCAAACGCATACGAAACACCAGCTACCCAGCATTTTTAAAAAGCCATGTAAAAATATTTACTGCATGAACATGGAAAACAGCCATAACGGCATTTACATCTGCAGCGTTGTGTTCTTTTCTCAGTCTCGATGATAAGACTACAAGTTGTCATAGGAGATTTAGTCAGATTTTCATGCTCTTTTAATCGCGTAAATTGTACGTTTACATTCCATCTCCGTTAGCACGAAACCCACGACACGCAATAAAAACAGCTCCGAACACGGCAATCCTCCATTCACCGGTTGTTGATGTTTGTAAATGCCGCAAATAAAGACGTCGCGGTCGGCCGCGTTCCTACTCAGCGTTCCTGCTGAGTTCCTAGAACTAAGTTTCTACAACTACATGGTGCGAAAGTGCCTTTTATCTCCTAATCTCTCTCTGTTTGCCCAGAAACTAAAAAATATGTTTTGCTTGAAAAATTTTCCATATGTTTGAAAAATAAAATTTGAGTCATTAACAATACCAAAGTGTCAAAGCAAATTAAGTTGGACACTCATGTTTCAGAAGATCTGGGAACGCATTCTGAGACTGGAATTCTGGCTTGGACAAATGTCCTAGGATATATAACAATATAAAGGTGTCTCAACACTGGACTTGAGTGATCTGTTCATTCCTTTTGACTTGACAGTGCAGTGGTGTCCTTTGACCCACATGTGTTGACATAGTGAATGTTGTTGTTGAATGATGCTAGAGAGCCTTCTTCCATTTTTTAATGAGTCCCACAACCTGTTCTGCATCTTGTCAAGTCAAGTCACCTTTATTTATATAGCACTTTTAATACAGATTGTCAAAGCAACTTTAATATAGTTAGGTTAAATATAGTGTAATAATGCAAACAGAAAACACTCAGTTTTCAGTTAAGTCAGTTCATCGTTGATTCAGTGATGTCATCATTCAGCTCAGTTCAGTTCAAATAGTATATGTGTCTGACTTCTCTTTCTATATGTGCGTTCTCAGAGAGTGGACGGCCCAAGCCTCAGGTACCAAACGCAGCAACACTGTTCCTTCAACAACTCCGAGCCACTTGCCCCCTCAGACGTCCAGTCCAGCCTCGCCTCCTCCTGAATCTGGCCATAGCTCTTCTCTGCCAGGCTCTGCCGCCTCCCCCACATTAACAGATGTGTTTAGCCTGCCATCTCCACCCATTGTGAATGCAGAGCAATGCTACAGCCTCAGCTCAGTCAGCAGTCGATCGCCGTCGCCCTTCACGCTGTTTCAGGCTGCTTCCGACAAGCCCTTTGCTGACAAACCTATCCAACTCTGGACCAAGCACGATGTAGCCGACTGGCTTGAAAGCCTCAACTTGCAGGAACACAAGAAAGCCTTCTTGGACAATGAAATCGAGGGCACCCACCTTCCCAACCTCCAAAAGGAAGACCTTGTAGACTTGGGTGTCACCCGTGTCGGTCACCGGATGAACATTGAAAGGGGTCTCAAACTTCTAATGGACAGATAAAGGGTGCATACACTCGGTACGATGCTTGGCATGGATATCGGCTTGATCAATCCCTCAGTTTCTCTAACTTTTTTCAGTCTAGCTGTGTTGCATCTGTTGGAAACCGTGGGATGATGTTCCCTGTTTTGTGGTCAGAAGCACAGTAAGTACCATGGATGCAGAACTGCACTAAGGAACACTTCTAAGAGGACTCGTTCTTGCCATCAGAAGCTTTGTTTAAATGTCAGGAGCTTGTCTCACATGGACAACTCTAACCAGCAGAGCTTGGAGGTCCTTTTTCATTTTACCTTTGATACCGCTATTTCTGGGAAAATTTCATTTCAGATGTTTTCTGCAAGCGTTCTCTCTGTATGTAGAAGAGAACAGGGATACCCAGAAGAGCACTGTTGTTTGGTCCTTATAAATGAGGTTAGCTGAAAACGTCAAATTCACTCAGGCTTGAACAGGAACGTATTCACACCCTTAATAGATGTTGTGTACGTCCACACATTCCAGATAAGTGCAAAGGATGGTGGTGCAAGTGAAGCTGCTCTTCATCGTTTATGTTTCTTGATTTCCATTAGACTGAATGAGGACAGGCTCATGTACAGCTTTGTCTTCCATGTTGTCTGATCCTGTGGGCGAAAATGAATACACACATGCTTTCCCTAACATTTTCCTATACAAAAAGGATTTTACTTTTTGTGTTTTTGCTGCAGGATATAGGGAATTAAAAAACAAGTAACTAAGGCTTGAGAGGAGGATCGTTCTTAATGAGAACTTGTGGCGTAGCTCATAAATCAGGTGTAATTATTGTGCTCATCAGCTGCCATGGATCACACAACAGCTATAATAGCTTCACATTTAGATAGCGACAGAGCTTTTTTATATTGTGACTTGGTTGTAGATTGTGATATTGATTGGACGAAGGTGAAAGTGGTGGAGTTCAAACAGACTAAATGATTGGTCTAATATTTTAGTTGAAGATCCAGCTGTGACATTTTGAATAAAAAAAGTAAAAAAATTGCAAGGTCAAAACTTTGAAAAAATGAAATGCATGCATAGATGAATAGCTCACAATATGGTCAATAACACATTTGAAAAGCAGCTTGGAATGAAATGGAAATTCACCCTATTTTAATTCCCTGAGTCAAGTGGGTTTTCTTTCATTTAGTCATTTTGCAGACGCTTTTATCCAAAGTGACTTACAATTGGGGAATACTTTCTTTGTCAGGCAGTGAACAGAGGCTGTGTTAAGCAGTTAAGGCTGTGAAACCATGTTTCTTAGCCAACATACACTATATAAATTGAGTAAATGACTACTTTTTTTTAAGTCAGATTTTTGTATGTGCCACTCATTGCAGTATTGGTAGTGGTAATGTCTCTGAAACAAGAGATTCTGAGTGATGACTCTTGAGTATGAGTGAATACATAGAATGATATTTTTAAAATGTGGGCCAGAAATTAAAATTCGCAAGCCTTTCCTGAACAAAGGTTTGCCAATATACTGCTGCTACTGTGAAAACAGATATTTTATAAAATAGATCCTCTTCAGATAGCATACAATAGAATAAGAGAGTATTTTCGATTTATATTATATTGCCTTTTCTAAATGCAATTTTAATGGTATTGTTCCCACTTAAGTGTGGTTTGCCAAAAAAGTGAAATGTTTGAATAAAATGGGTATATTTGTTAGATTCTTAATATAGCAAATTTAAAAAAAAGCAATATATTTATACCATGGCGATAACATTCTGTATATATTTAGATAATGTACCCCATCATTAAACAAGCACAATATTCACCTGATAAAAAGCTGCTGGTTTATCTACAGAATCGTCAATCCCTTACTGTTTAGCTATGATTTTTTTTTTCCTTTGCCTTCAACCTATTTTGCTTTACTTTGCTTAGTACATGTAAAGACTTGTTCACATTGTTAATGTTGCTGTAAGATCTTTTGAAATGGAACTTGCAACACCAAGAAAACTTATCGTAGGTTTTGCGAGTTTGAGCGCATTGTACGGCAAACAAATCTGAAAGAAATAAATATCGCTGGAGTTGAGCTCTGTTCCTGTGCGTCAGTGCATCTCACAAACACGTGCTTGATGAAAACTACTCTAAGAGAAATAAACCCAAACATGGAGGGTGTGGCTGCATAACGGATTGTGAAAAATACTATCAATACTAGTTTTATTTTTTTATTCTTAAATGATATTTCTTATAAAACAGTCTTGTAAAGATAGCCAGTATATAGAAGCACAGATAACTGTTTGAAAAGGTTACTTAACTAAAATTGCAAAACACAGATTATGTCATTAGTTGCTGCATTGAACAGTATTAACTCCACTGCACCCGTGTGGATTGTCATTTAACACCAGATCCAATTCAAACAGAGACGTCATGCACTCAGACATCAATCTGCCACGATGTCCAGCATCCAGATGGAGCCAAACACCCGCACAGAACTTACAAATGAAGCACGAGAGACGATGCAAATCAGACAGACATACGGTTCACACCACATAAGACATTAACATCTGATTTTAATACACAACCCTTCAAATACCATCAAAGTGATTTTATAAATGCTTTCAAACACTGCGATGGAAGGCCTGTTCATCCTGACGTAATGCAGAATTCTAGCAGTGACGTTTATGGCATTATATTTTGGCCTTCATTGATTATGATCATTCATATATTCAAACTTACCCTATTCCAACACGGCAAAAAGACACTGAAACGAACTGAAAGTGTTCATATGGACGCAGCTTTAAGAAGCCGCCTGTGTGCATGACAAATGTTTCTCTAAAACATGCCAGAAGATCTCAGATCTTTGGTCTCTTATCTCACACTGATGTACATGTGTGAGTGAATAAACTCTCAGAAGTGTCAGAAAATCTCTAATGGCAGCTGGGTCCAGTAAAGCGCACGCACCTACTGAAGAAAAACAGAAAGTGAGAGTTGAGCTGAGCAGAATGACCGGAGAATGCTCAACATGAAAGAAGAGAAAGCAGGGCTGATAATGAACTGGAAGCATGAAGTCGAGGGCTGACGTCTCCTTCAGCGACGCTCGCCGTGGAAAGAGTGCATGGAGTGAGTCTACTGTCGAACTTCTACATAATTGGCTGGGAAGAGTCCGTACGCGCCCCGACACACGCCTCTCCACCAGCCCTCGTCGATCATCTCGATGTTGGTTATGATGTCGTCCGGATCGAAGGAGATCTCGTCTTCACCCGCTGGGGAAAACAGAGGCATGTTACACGACTCTCTTCTGGTAGGAAACATGTTTTATGCAACGAAACAAACAAAACTACATGTGAAAATGTTTTTGATAGCATACACTACAAAAGCTCATTTCAGCCACGGAATAACAACAAATAAATTACTTTGTATCTTTTTTTAGTTTATACAATTTAAACATTTTTCTTATAACTGCAAGTTAAAACCCTAGTAAAAAATATATTTAAAATGCATTTATTTCATATTAAGTATAGTTCAAATCTATTAACATATTCACTGACATACTGCTTGAGACTACTGATATAAAAATTATAATTAAACTTTATTTGTAGTACTACTTATGCACAATGCACATTTTTTTCATGCTATGCCCAAAATGTGTTTCAATGCCACTAATGATGGGGATTGTATGATCTTTGAAAAATAGCAGTCTATAAATGCAAGTATACCTGAAGTATAGTTCCACTTTAGCACAATCAAATATTCTTCAGGATATCTTTAAAGTGCATTAAGTACAAAATTAGTTTAGTAGATGTTAAGTATACCAGATTATTTTACCAAAAGTACAATTTCAGGGTATTTTTATTAAGTACACAAATATGTAAATGTATTTGTAGTATACTTAGCTTGAAATAAATGCATTTCAAATACATTTAGGTATATTTATTCTTCACCAGGGAAACGTCACAATTCTCACTTTTTTTTGTTTACACCACAGAATTAAAAAAAAAAAAAAAAAAAAAAACACTTCTCTCTCAAATTTGACTTCTTTTCTTGCAGTTCTGAGAGAAAAGAGTCATAATTGCCAGATATGCACTCAGAACTGCAAGAAAAGAAGTCAGAATTGTGAGATCAAAATGATCAGAATTGTCACAATTACCTTTTTGTGTTTTTATCCCTTGGCAAACACAACCTTCAATAGTAAAAAAAAAACCTAACCACATATCAATTTTTTCAGCAGATTCAGACATATATCTAGTATTTCTTGGATATAATGGATATAGTGTAAATGTTCAAACCCATACTTGATGTTTTTATCATTATTTTGGCATGTTATACCACAGGAATGAGCTTTTTTTGGTGTCATGCTTCTCACATACAGTGTAAATGCTGTAAAACATGTCAAGGCCAATTCACAGCACACAGACAAATGGCAACAAACAGGTTTGCTGGGTTTTGTTGGATCAGTGTTTGCCCGGTCAGTGTCTGTTGCCGTTTGTTTTCATGTTCAGACAGCGTTTGTCTGTTGGAACAGTGTAAATATGACTGTTATTTTTCATACAATTCTAAATCCAACGTCCAGCTTGTTTGTTGCTGTATGTCTGTGATGTGAATTGGCCTTAAGTGCAACACTATGATCTTCTAAGCCCCAGTTTGTAAAGTCAAACTCCTCCGATGGTTCACTCACCAGCCTGATAGTCGTACAGAGCCACAGCAGTCACACCAAGATCCTCTCCGAACTCATACGACTGAGCGCCTGAAACACACAAACACCCCTGAACCCCTGCGAGGAATCACACCGGCCGCTTAAAGCTGCACAAGATAATGCTTTCACGCATTAAACTGCAACAGCTGAACGTTGTTTTGAAAGGAATGTGGTTTTGGTGATTATATGAATTGTGCCTTGACTCTCCTAATCTGATAATTTGAGGTGTACCGATGTTCCCATGTTTACAGCAAATCATCTTACTATTGCAAATGTCACTAACGATCAAATAGCCAGAAAAAAAAAAATAAAAAAATTATAAGTAACTAAAGAAATAACTGAATTATTACTTTATAAAAGTATGGAAACATTATTTATTTTAGATACGGAATGTCTATAATGCCGTTATTCTTTGGCTGTGTTGTTGCTTCTGTTGTTCTCTAGTTGTTTTCAGGGTTGGTTTGGGCTGTTGCTGATTGGACCAGAGAAGAGGCCTGGACTATAAACTCTTCCAGAGTTGATCTGGAGTGAGCTCTCTGCAAAAGCCCAGTCTCCCTTTCTTTTCAACCTTGATCTGGGAACCTTTAACAATTTCTGATTTGATGACCTTAAACATCTAGCAGATATGTTAACAGTCACAAGTTCAGATAAATAAGAAGGTGCCAGACCATTTAAGATCTTAAAAACAAAGAGTAAAATCTTACACCCTGACCTAGACTGGAGATCTTTATAGGCGTACCGGAGTCAGTCCGGGTTGGACAAACACAGTTTGTAAGATGGATTTACATTTGCTCATTGTTTAGATTTTGTTGATTTAAAACAAACAAGTTACGTGGATCATCAACAAATCCATTTAAACTTTATCCATAGGACTTATATGACTCCACGTGAACTCTATAGCATGAAACTTAAACCTGTGCCATACAAGGGGAATCTGTATTTTTATTTTTTTTTCCACATGATTTGGGATTGCCATGTTTTGGAATATGGTTAAAGAAAATCTGTCCACTATATTAAATGTCTAAATCCCTTTGTCCCCTTCTGTCTTTATTATAAATGATCTTTCTGATATTCAACTTAGCAGAATGCAGAAGCGAGTCTTTTTGGCTGACTTGACAAGAAAATTTTTGCAACAAGATGGAAGCCTCTTAACAAACAATATTGTGTTCTCACTTTTATAGAAGTGGTGTATCTTGAACTGTCCACTGCTTGCATTCATGGCACCAGAGAAGACACTATTAGACTTTGGGCTCATACTTTAGAGAACCTTAAAGGTTTATTAACTTGAATTAAGGAGATTCACCCCCTCCCAAATACACACTTTCTGGTCTCTATTGATTTAGAGTCGTGTTTAAGGTTCCCTGTCTGGGTTATAATTGGCTCTTTCTCTATTGACGTAGGCTTCTTTCAGCGCTGTTCCACTTGTATGTCAAGATTTTTGTATGGGTATATACAACTTACCGTTGCAAAGCTGATTGTTTGTCTGTGCTATTCTGTATAGCTTTAAGGTAATGTGTGAGGACGTGTCAGCGCACCTGAGGGCTGGTACTGCTCGTCCGGCTCAGGGTTCTGGTACAGATCTTCCTGGACCGGTTCTTCATATGTGGGTTCTGCTGGGACCGGCTCCACCTCGTACACATTTGCACCGTTCTCCACCGCCTCACTGACCGGCTCCACCTGACCAACACCACACAGACCATCATCCTCACTACAGAATCAGAACCACTGGCCATATTTCTGTACTGTGCTGATATTCACTCTTATCCTGAGACACTCACGCATCGCATACACGTTATACATCACAAGCTGAAGCTCGTTAAAGGATGCATTAGTGCAGGGGTCTGCAAAATGCATTAATAAATCATTGTAAAAGAGGCGGGATGCGTCTATATGGCCACATTTCATGGCCTTTACAAATTGTGTGATTATGTGACTGGCAGACAATTATTGTTAACTAAAACCACAAAAAAACATAAAAATCATTACTTGAAATAAAATAAACATTAACTGAAACTAAATATTTTTTCAGCTAGTTACCAAAGCTAGTTTTTTAGTTTAAGCTGAAATACTAAAAATAAAGTATAACTAAATAAACTAGGAGACTCAAAAACTATATATATATATATATATATATATATATATAAAAATAAAAAACTACAAAAAAAAATCTATTAAAAAACCCTATTAAATCTATTAAAATAATAATAATAATAAAAGTGGATTCATTAGTGAGGATTTTGAGCACCGTATCAATTTAACTAGTCAGGATGTTAATGATTAATAATTATTATTCAAGTAATGGAGAAAGCTTATCTACTGTTAATCATTATCAACACACACACATGAAAAATTAAGATCTATCTATTCAAGTCCAAAGAAACTACTTCTATTAGAAGACAAGATCAGTGAACACCAGGGCCCGTCTTCACAAAACATTTACAGTTCTCCTAAAAAGCAGTAAAAGTTTCTAGCTAAGAGTTTCCTCTTAAAACCTATCCACAAAGCTGCTGAGACAAACTTTACTGAGGAACAGAGAGAAGTCTTAAGCTCAGAGTAAGGGGGCGGGGTTGACCGCGCTGCTATGAATGATGTCAGCATGCTCATTAACTATGCACACAGTGATTGGCTGATAGTCTCTGTCACGGATTTACTCATAGATATATTGTAGAGCACGATATTACATTTACATTTATTTATTTAGCATGCTTTTATCCAAAGCGACTTACAAATGAGGACAATGGAAGCAAACAAAATCAGCAAAAGAGCAATAATATGTAAGTGCTATGACAAGTCTGTTAGCCTAACGCAGTTATCATGCTGCCATATTCAAATAAAGCTTTCAAAACAAATTCAAATGAAGATTTGAAAACACAGGCTAAGTGTCACTAATTAAAAAGTATGTGTTCAGCTAATTGTCAGCCTCTTACATGTATGCTTCTCGTAGCGGATATCCATATAAACCTCCTTTTAGTTAACACTGTAGAATAATCACAGCTGATAGTAAGACATGCAAACGGAAAAGAAAACCAAACTGGACTCAAGAACAGCTCTTACTTCTTGCCCAACTGGTTAATGAAAACAAGGATATAATCAAAGGAAAATCTGGAGTTGGGATAACCTTCAAACCCAAAGGTGATGCCTTTTTAAAAGCTCATTATCATCAGATGTTTCTAAAATGTGTATATTCTGAGGCTGATTGCTGGAAACTGTTATTTTAGGATAGTTTGTGATTTGGTCTTATTGTGATTTATGACTCCTCTTCACTACTCCTAACCTTTCAGATTTAGGAGCTAGTTTTAGCGCTAAAACGCTTTGTGAAATACTCTTAGAGTAAAAATTTAGAAGTCCTAAATTTAGGACTGACACACACACTATTTTTTTAGATTTTCTCCTAAATCGGCAAGTTATGAGCTACTTTTAGCCTGAAGATGTTTTGTGAATACAGGCCCAGATTTTTAAATCAACGGTCCACAAGAAGGCGCCAGGAATAAATATAAGCGTTATACTGGGAGCTTCTCAAACCAGTCTAGTCCTTCTGAGACATTTAGTCTAGACTGCTCAGCATTAAACACTAGAATAACACTGTCCAGGCTCATCATATCACTACATCACTGTTTCTGCCTCCAAATACTATTAAAAATAAAATACAGTTTATATTAAAACTCTTATGCCTATTAATGCAATAATGCTGACGCAATACAGTGAACGACAACCACCTGTGATTAACTTAAAACTAGACTATACATTAAAAAGTAAAGAATAAGACCGATAAACAAACAAATAAAACAAAATACTACAGTATTCACACAGGAGACTCAATGCACAATTTCTTTTCAGCCACAACCTTCTTATCTCTTTATTTTGGTGGTGTGGTTCAGAGAAGAAATGTGACTGACTTCAGGCCGAATTGAGCTCTAATATAAGACTAATGTCATTATTTATTAGCAAACAGACAGAGGTGTGTAGATGAGGAGCAGGACAGGAACGCACCTTCTGTTTCCTGCGCGCCTCCTCCTGCTCCTGCTTCTCCTTGGCCTGGCGTCTGGAGCGCTCCTCTTCTGCTCTCCTCCGGTCCTCCTCCTCCTTCTGCTTCGCGATGTTCTCAAAGCGAGCCTTAATACTTCCAGCGCCGCTGTCGGCTAAACACAGCACATCTTCACTCCAGCACTGTTCATTTTCTCAGCTATTATCAGTTTTAGTCTTAAGGCCACTGCACACTGAGTCCGAAATTTTCGCATGCATTTTTCCGTATTCTCCATCCTTTCCTATCAAAACGCATGCGAAAACGCAGAAAATCAAACCTGATCCGATTTTTTTTTGATGGACGCAAGTTTCGGAGGCAGTGTGCAAACGTGATTGACACAACGTGAGGTTGTATTTATTTTTTAACATGAGAAAATTTCGGACTCGGTGTGCAGAGACCTTTAGTCTCAGTCCCGTGATAAATGTCCTTGTTAGTTTTTATCATATTTAGTCAACCTTATCCTATTTTATTTTAGTCAAGTTTTAGTCGACTAACCCCTAGTTTCACAGAGACAAGGCTTAAGCCTAGTCCTAGACTAAAATGTAAGTCTGAGCTGTTTCAACTGAAATAAACTTGTTCTGACTCATTTTTAAATATATCAGTGCCTTTATTTTGTCTCAGAATGCACACCAATAATGTTTTTTCTAAGGCACATTTATAAAAGTTACTTAAATGTCCTAATTGAACTATGGCCTAATCCTGGCTTAGTCTAAGCCCTGTCTGTGAAACCGGGCCTAAATGTCTCAGCATTTTAGTCTAGTTTTAGTCAAAGAAAATCTAAAGTATTTTAGTCTAGTTTTAGTCTTGTCCCATAGTCATCATGCTGTATAACAGTTAAAATGATGAAAAAAACCCATCATTTTTTTTTGAGCAAAAATCTAATTTGCTCAAAATTATAATCGTAATGATTGTTGTCATTTGAGAAACTGCACTTTCTCCAGTAAGCACAAATCAACAGAATGTCGACTCATACACATGCTTCATTTTCCCCTCATCTAATGTGCTGATTTATTACAGGCTATTTATTATACAAATTAATATTCACTCTCTCAGTCTACATTATGAAAACTGGTAAAACAAATGAAAAATATTATAACAGTGAAATTCCTAACAGTAATTCCAATAACTACAAATTGCAATAGCCTGTTTCTCTATTAAAACAGCGGTTGAGTAAGTCCATTTATTCATAAACCACAATCACAAACGATATAGTTGAGATCTCATGACAGAACACAGACTGGCTGAGCGACAGATTGCTGAACTCCAGCTGTTCATCACTGTTTTCAGATCAATGGCGGCGCTTCCGCGATGAAGAACAAGCTTGTGCACATGGTTGCCAGATTGCAAAAAAATAAGTAAGCACCGGTGAGAAAATGTATCCTTGTAACAGAGAAGAAATGACTGATATCTGGCAACCGCACACATGAAAGCTCGCGGGCTTTATGAGCGTGTACAGCTGTCTTCAATTATATTTTTTTTTGCCAAAAATAAAAAGAGATTTTGGAAAAGTTTTATTTTTTGAATACACTTTAGCCTCGTCTTTTATCGTCAACAAAATTGCATGTTGATATAGTCATAGTTATCGTTTTTTGACCTTATTGTGGCCTCATCTTCCCCTGCGTTCCATTCGGAAGGGCTCATCCCTATGCCCTAATCCCTTCAAAGGGTTTACCCTCCGGAGTGAGAAGGGTGTAGGGGACCAAACAACTGTTTTTCTAAGTGCCCTTCTGCGTCATCATCCCAAGTCCACACGGAGGTGCCGTCATCATGCAAAGCATCTGTGCAAAGGATCATGGGAGCCCGAAGTGTCCATCAGTTGTACCCTTCAAAATCCTTCAATCCGAAGGGCCCTTTGAAGCGGCCAGTTTTGAGCACTTCGGTTTGGAATGACACTTCAATATGGCGGCCATGATTGTTTTCACTCCGAAGTGGAGGCCGATATATACATTTTTCATCATAGATTTTGTTAACAAAATTAACACTACATTCGAGTGCGAGAACCTCCACAAACAGTGATATATTTATTATAATGTGTGCATTTATCCTGACCTGCTTCCACAGGACGGGTCTTCTGATACGCTGCGCTCGGCTTCTCCACCTCCTCAAACGTGCCGGCGCTCTGAAGAGAAGAGCAATCATCACACCGCACAAAAACCCACTGGCAACAACTGTTACTCTCAAAGAGGAACGCACACACATTTCTCACAACCGTCTTTCTGGTTCTGACCGCATGTAAAATAAATATAACACTAGAATGTAAACTAAAATGAACTGTAATGATTTGATCAATGTACCTTGTCCATCCGGTCTTTCTGCACACCATACTTCCCTCCAAATCCTTTGGCATAATCTAGAATAACAGAGGAAAATAAACAGTTAAAATGGGGATTTCTTGCATATGCACTGTCAAGCGAATATTTCACACAGATAATAATCATTCAGGCATTATTTACTCAAATTCTTGTTCAAAACTATATGACTTTCTTCTGCAGAACATAAAATAATAATATTAAAATAATACTGTTTCATTTAGGTTTTTGGGGGGGGGGGGGTCCAAACAATGCACATCAAAACTATTTAATAAAAATAATAATTACCAAAATCCTTCAAAATATCTTTTTTTTGTGTGTGTTCTGCAGAAGTCAGTCATACAGGTTTGATTGACATCAATTTGAGAAAATAATGAATGAATTTAGAGCTGCAAAACGATTAGACGCGATTAATCGATTCAAAATAAACGTTAATGTTTATATAATCTATGTGTACTGTGTATATTTATTATGTATATATAAATACACAAATACATGTATAAAGGAAAAATGTTAGATTTATATGTAAAATATTTATATTTATATATAATTTCAATTAAATACAAGTGTTTACATACAAATATTTTTTTTTTAAATATACACGTGTGTGTGTGTGTGTGTGTGTGTGTATTTATATATACACATAATAAAATTACACAGAGCACACACATTTTGAATTGATTAATCGTGACTAATCGTTTTGCAGCCCTAAATCAATGATCATTTCTGGGTGTAATATTTCTTAACATGCACTCAGGTTTGGAACAACAACTCTTTTAAGTTTGTAAACAAAACCTTCCATACATTTAAGTTTGTAGTGAATTAAAAACAAAGATGACACCTGACCAGTGCTGATACTAGGGCTGCACAATTAATCAAATTTCTAATCGCAATTAGAATTATGGATGCCACAATTACATAATCATTCAAAGTCCACTTATTTTATTCTGAGTGCTTACGATGTTTTTTTTTTCTTTCTGCAAGTTAAGGGTTTTTCCATCGTTTTAATTTTAGTTTAACATTATAATACCATGCATATTTTTTCTTTTTTTCTTATAATTTAAAGAAGAAACCAATCCAGTGAATAGTTGACATTTGAGGCTTAATACTATAGAAAACCAATAAAAGTTTTTCAGTTTGAGCGTTTTCAGCTTGTTTATTTCCATATAAAAATATGACATACAGTTGCTTCAAACAATGGTATAAACATCGATGTAAATTGTTGTTCGTAATTAATAAATCGCAATTACAATTTCAAGAGAATAATCGACCATTATGATTTTTGTAATAATCGTACAGCCCTAGGTGATACTTTTGTGAATCGCTCCATTCAGAATGTCAAATGTTAATTTGACAGTAAACAGTGTCCTGCAGAGTCATGCTGACTCAGGTACACAAAGCCAAACAAAGCCAGAGGAACTGCTCTGATTCAGTCCAGAGGGAATCCAGATCAGCTCAGGCAGCTGGAAGTCATTGGGAGACATCGGCTGACCTCGACCAGCAGCTGAAATATCCATCTGACATCAGCACAAACGCTTTAAGGCCTTTAAGGTGGAAAGCAGCTATGAGAGTCCTCAGAATGAGCTTACTAGCCCATGGGAGAAGAGAGGAAGAGAGCCTGTGGAGGCTGGGTGTAGAGGATTCATGGGTCTACTCAAAGACCGCTGTTGAAGAAGCCTCTGAAGGAAATGGCAGCGGAAGCAGAGGAAGGAATGTTCTGGCTACAGGAGGAGTGTTTCACTGTGGTCATGAGTAAAAGAACACAGCCGCGCTTGTTTTGCTCTTTTTATTTCTTAATTATTTTAAGTCAACAGCTCAAAAGGAATGGATCTCATTTCATTTCCTTTTACACCTCACTGACTTCATGCATGTGTCAATCATCCTGCTTGATATTCGGGGAATGAAAAAAGTGCGTGATTGGCTGAACTCTTCTTCTTTTGACTTTCTCAAGGCTAGACGCTGCTGTTTTTTGCATGGTCACGAGTCGCACAAGTGTACTCTGAGGTCTAAATGCATCCCTATTATGCAAAATGTTTACAGGTTGGCGTGTCTGGTATTTTTCAAAGAAATACAATAGTAAATATTCCCAGATATCAT
>JAFVLL020003719.1:22500-28508 GCA_021397915.2 Tor tambroides
GCTGCTGACTCACATGAATCGCTTCCGCCAGCGCACAATCCCGATAAATATATATACTCTATACACAGAATTACAGTATTTAAGTAGGCTATTCACGCAAACATAATCAGTTATGTCTCAAGTGAATGTTTGGGGAAATGCTGATGAAAAACACTGATGTGTAACATTACATTAGATCCGTGTCTTATGGTACAGGCCATCTGTCTCAATGTTAATCTAACAATAAAAGAAAAGATCGCTGCTCTTGATTCAACTGCTTTTGTAGTTTTAATCATGAATTTATTTGTACTGAACACACTGAAGTGATTTTTACATTGGATTATTTGTTTTTTTTACGTAAATGTTATTGTTTAGATGTAAAATGAAAACAGTAATGCACTATTTGTTGCTTTCTTATATTTGTTCTACTGTTGTTGTTTTTTGCATCTGTTCTTATTTCTAAAAACAAAGATAAAATAAAAACGGCTATATTGTGATCATTAATATAGTAATTAATATTAAGAAAGGAAGTGGAGGAAACGATACAATGTTGCTTGGTGACTTTGATTTGGAATTTTCAGAAAACTTTAACTCAGAACTGACTTTGCTGACTCTCTCGACTTCACATGGGTGTAGCTCAGTCATTCTTCATCTGATTCCAACAAATCATACATAAATATGAACGTCTTTTAATGAAGAAAATAAAAGAAAATTGTGACTCATTCTGCCAGCAGAGGTCACAGATGCCCAGAGATGTCTGTGAGGCCAGGGAAACAGGAACGGACCTTTCTGTGACTCGTGCTTTTCTGTTTTGCCCAGGTAATCAAAGCCAACAGCGCTCTGGTCCACACGATCCGCCTGCACGCCGTAGCGGCCCCCGAAACCGCTCGCGTAGTCTGAAACAACACAACATGAGCGACTGTCACTGCTAAAGCCATCACACAATCAACACTGGAAGAGTGAATCTTAAAAACATACTTTCTGACATATGCAAGACAGAAAGAGAGAACTACCTTTCTGTGAGGCGTGTTTTTCTGTTTTTCCAGCATACTCAAAGCCCACAGCAGACTGCAGGAACACACACATCACTGAACGTGAGTCTGACAGCACAAACACTCAACCGTCCACTGAAGATCTGAAGAGTTACCTGGTCAACACGGTCAGCTTCCACGCCGAATTTACCTCCGAAGCCCTTGGAGGTGTCCGTCTGAGAGCAGTGTTTAGACAGCTTGCTCTGATACTCGTGTCCCACGGCAGACTGCAAATAAAACACACGCTTCAGTTCTGATGAACAAGTGAATAAAATGAAAAAGATGTGGTCTCCACTGTAACATCTACATCATATAATTCAATGGATTTTCATGCAAAAAGAAAATTGTAGATGTAATTGACATTCAGGTACAATCAAAATCTGTAAGAGAGGACTGGAAAGAAAATAGATCAACCAACTTTAATTTGTTTTTGAAGAAACAACAAAGAAAGCAAATCTGCTCAACCAACTGCTCAAATTTGACTAAGATAAAAGCTTTTATAAACATTTAGAAACATGGTTTTGGTAACAATGCCCTCTACTGGACAGAAGAAATTTTCCAATAACTTTCCAATCATTTTGACCAGAATCAAAAAACAAGACACACTCTTCACTCAAATAACAAAATTACAATTTTAGTCCAGACTGACTGACTTAGTTTGTAAGTTGCTTTGGATAAAAGTGTCTGCTAAATAACCAAGTGTAAATGCAAGAGTGAGCGATGGTCTACTTTCCCCGCATCAGAGAAGTGAGTTATAAGAGCGAAGGCTCTTGCCTTATCCATGCGATCCTGCTGCAGTCCAAACTTTCCTCCGTAACCGTGAGACGCTTTGGGCATGTGCTCCAGCTCCTTCTGCTTCAGCTCACTGTGTTCAGACGACACCCTCTCACGCAGCTTATGAATACTGAGAAACACAAGCGGGAATTATATTCTGTATATTATAGCCATCATATACACGTAAAAAGCTGGGGCCGGTTATATTAACCTAGCCTCTAAATTGAGATGGTGTCTTAAGAACTAGGCTGGCCAACTAGCATTTATAAGTCTTATTTTTCAATTCAAATTAGACTAATCTACTTTTTATGTACCTGAATGAAAAAAATAATAATAATAATAATTGTGGCCAGTCCTAAAGACAAAAACCTAGTAAGACTAGTCTTGAAAATTTATGCAACCTGTCACTGGTCTAACATCAATGATACGATTAAACTCTCAACAGAAGGTTGTTTCATTAATATATTTACTCAAAAATATTTTATATACACACTGCCGTTCAAATGTTTGGGATCTGTATAATTGTTATTGTTTTTAAAGAAGTTTCTTCTGCTCACCAAGACTGCATTTATTTGATCAAAAACACAGAAAAAAAAACAGAAATGTTGTGAAATACGTTTGCAATCTAAAATAGCAGGTTTCTATTTTAATATACTTTAAAATATAATTCATCAAGTCTTCAGTGTCTCATGATCCTTCAGAAATCATTCTGATATGCTGATTAATTATCAATGTTGGAAACAGTTGTGCTGCTTAATATTTTTTGG
This sequence comes from Tor tambroides, assembly GCA_021397915.2. Lineage (NCBI taxonomy): Eukaryota > Metazoa > Chordata > Actinopteri > Cypriniformes > Cyprinidae > Tor > Tor tambroides. The sequence continues at coordinate 25,052 of JAFVLL020003719.1, forward strand.
AACCTGTGATGCTTTTTTCAGAATTCTTTCATGAATAAAATAACAGCAGTTATTCAAAATATTATTTTATTTTTATTATTTTAGCAGTTATTCAAAAAAAATTTTTTTTTTTGAAAAAGAAATTAATAGTTTATTCTGCAAAGATGTTAAATTGTTAAAAAGTAAAGATTTACATTGTTAAAAAGGATTTCTATTTTCAAAAAAAAACAAACTTTTTTTTTCTATTTTAATAGTTGATGGTATGGAAGCTGACTAACTTGATGTGTTCCTGATGTCCAGAGCCAGCCACAGTCTTGGCACCCCAACGCTGCTCCTTCTCCGACACATCATTCTGGCATTTGGTGGAAAAATTGAGACATCAGTGGAGAAAAACCACGTAGGCAAAAATAAGAAAATGCTGAAATTTGTATGAATGTACAGAAAGAGGTAGATACAAATATTCACGAGACACACTGTGATTAGTTAAGAGTTTGCATCTTTAAAAAACACTATAATATTTCCCTGCATGCATTTTCATATATATCCACTGATAAAAACACTTAATGCATGAATGAACTTGATGTCTTGAGAAGTGATGCACAGAAAATCAGAGCGTGTTTGTAACCTCAAAGTCCGGATCAGTTTCCCAATCATCTCCTCCATCATCCACTGACACAGAGACGGACTGACCTGCGGCTGCCTTCCACATCTGACAACACAAAAACACCATTACAATCCACACAACACAACATTTACATCACTAAATGACCTCAACGTACCAAAATAGTGTTCATTTGGTACACATAAGCTGCCATTTCACATATGTGACCCTGGAGCACAAAAGCAGTCTTCAGTCGCTGGGGTATATTTGTAGCAATAGCCAAAAATACATTGTATGGGTCAAAATTATCCATTTTTCTTTTATGCCAAAAATCATTAGGATATTAAATAAAGATCATGTTCCATGAAGATATTTTGTAAATTTCCTACCGTAAATATATCAAAATTTCATTTTTGATTAGTAATATGCATTGCTAAGAACTTCATTTGAACAACTTTAAAGGAGATTTTCTCAATATTTAGATTTTTTTGCACCCTCAGATTCCAGATTTTCAAATAGTTGTATCTCAGCCAAATATTGTCCTATCCTAACAAACCATACATCAATGGAAAGATTATTTATTAAAATTATTATTAATTTCAAAAAACTGACCCTAATGACTGGTTTTGTGGTCCAGGGTCACAATTATAAGACAGGCATGAGAACACGTCCCAGATTCACACTTGCACAATCACTATTTAGGGTGTCACTTCTATAGTGAACTCTGTGAGGAAGACGCCTATCTAAGCCACTATGTGGTAAAAACAAATGCATCGGTTGGCGTTGGACCTAGTTAGCCCCACAAATATCTTTACTACTGAATTAATGTTAATTAATGCAATATGTGAATGAACACGTCTGGTCTGTGTACACGTATATCTAACATACACACGCAGACGAACAAGATGAAATGGTTTTAACAGACACAGTATAGCTCAGGTTAAATCTGATCTGCGGAAACCAATGTAAGCAAATGAGCAGAAATAAACGGAATAAATGCGGATTGCTGAGAAATGCGTTCGAGGTTTGATCGTGTCGCCTCTGAATCGCCCGTTTAAATCGTGTAAAATCACGCCTTTACACTTACGGTGTGCTTCGATGCCCTCCTTAATACAAGTGTTCTTTAAATGAATAACGCTAGTAGAGAATGAGATAATAGTTATGAAGAGAAAAGTCGTCAGCTTTCCTGGCCACAGTCTTCCGCTTTCCACTTCCTGCTCCAGACCCGACTGCACCACCTGAGCTGGGAACGGGGGGAGCGCCGGGTGTTTCACAGAGACAGGGACACTGCGGGATTTACTGTCCTTGATATTATTTGTATTATTTATTATTATTTTATTTGAGGTCAGAAAATGATGATCTGATTTAAAATCGAGCTAAGATGGGCCTAGCATACCTGAGAAATCTGGTCACCGGCCAGCAGCGTTACGCAATTTCCCCTCATCACATAATAGTACGACCGGACGTGCAATACTGCTCCAGAACCGCAGCGCTACGACCGCATTGTTTCTCTCTTTCTCAGGAATGATTTATTGTTTGAATTATTTAATTATTTAACCCTGATCCACAAAAAAAGTCATAAGAGTCCGTTTTTTTACTTGAGATTTATACATAATTTAAAAGCTGAATAAATAAGCTTTCCATTGATGTATGGATTGACAATATTTGGTCGAGATACATCTATTTGGAATCTGAGGGTGCAAAAAAAATAAATAAATAAATACTGAGAAAATCGCTTTTAGAGTTGTCCAAATGAAGTTATTAGCAATGCACGTTACTAATCAAAAAAGTGTTGATGCATGTAATGTAATAGGCTACTTATGTAAGTGTAATGTAAAATGTGCGATGTCTTTGTATTGTGTAGATTAAATGTATTTGTTGGTGTTGAATGTTGTAAACATAGATACTGTTACGCGAGAAACATTTCAGACTTGTCTGACAATAAAGTATCATCATCATCATCATTTACGGTAGGACATTTACAAAATATCTTCATGGAACATGATCTTTATTTAATATCCTAATGATTTTCGGCAAAAAAAAAAAAAAAAAAGAAAGAAAGAAAGAAAGAAAAATCAATCATTTTGACCCATTCAATGTATTTTTGGCTATTGCTACAAATATACCTGTGCTACTTAAGACTGAACAAATATAAATACATAAATAAAACATTTTGTTAGTTTTTGCTTAAAACAGTGGGATAAGAAAAATAATCTTAATTCAAAGGCTGGACAAGATTATTTTTCTTGATTTTTTTTTCTTCAGAAAATAAGACAATATCTTAAGTCATTATACTTGTACAGTAAATTCATGTTGATTCAAGAATTTTTAGATGTTTATACTAGAAAACAAGACACAAAATACTAAGAAAATCATCTTTTGGAGTGTATGAGTTTTCTGACATTTTATTGCATGTAAATTACAATACATTGAAAATAATTTATAATTTAAATTTATATTAAATACAATAAGATACAATTTGACACACTTAAATAGGAATCAATGTCAGCATTAAATAAAAATTTCAAGCCTAGCCTACAAGTGTACATTCAATACAGTTGAATAACATCTTGACATCTAAACTGTCAATTCTAATCCGAAAATCCTTCCTTCTGTTGTGTACAGCAATAGGTTTGGAACTTGACCTGTTTCTTGACTTTTAACTGGCAATACAAGGACTGAAGAAATCGTAGAAACATGTGCGTACCGAGTTCAAAACCAAACTCCTTTGAGCCGGAATCAAACCAGCAACCTAAGGATAGCCAATGCTTCATCTACAGTCCTCCGCTCTACCAGCTGAGCTCAGCTAATGATTCTGGCTGGAAAGAGTTTGGTTCTGAGTTGTGGCTATTTGGTAGCTCATTCTTCGATAGCTCA